>MU224113.1:2562865-2572950 GCA_018584345.1 Thuja plicata
CCCCCTTACCCCCCTAACCCCCCAAAAATGAGAGTTGTTGCCCTCTCCCCCCCACAATTCTAGAGAAAGGTAGATAACTATTCCAATCTTCCATTTATAACTGACGGAAGGGCGACTCAATGATCACGACCTGACTATGGAAACAAGGCGGGCGGTTTATTCATAAAAGAAGCGTGGATTGGATTAGTAACATGGATTATTTTAATACACTACACACGAGTAACCGTTTCTTCTATGACCTTCCACTCTCTTAATCTGGTAATAATTACAAGGCAAGTGCACCCACAAAGCACTAAAGTACCTCTGTGATGTTAGAACTAGAGCTTGGAAGCTCGAAATACTTATAACTTATAAAGTTATAAGCAATGTGTTGGGTATGGAATAAAAATGCTAAAAAGACAAAACATGAAATGCCACAGATAATGGTGTGTGCAATGTGACTGTGCATGCATAGGTTAAAGTGTGCTAACAATTCAATGATTAAGTACCCCAATTTCCAGCCTCCAAAAGGTCCCTGACTATGGATACTATACATTTTTCTAGGCATAAGTAACACTCAAATGTAATGCAACATGTTTCAGGTTCTAAGACAGCATTTTTTGAAGGTTACAGAAATCTTATTTGCCATATCTTGTAGAAACTGGCAAAATTATATCATTCTTTCCACCCCAATGCTGGCAGGTTTACCTGGTGCTGACATGTCTGCTACTAATGTGTCTTGACGTGTGCATTACTAGCATAGAGTAGGAACATTTTTAAGGTTTCCAACTAAAGTACAATCTATCTTTGCTGTTAGTTGTCTTAATTCCTTCAAAGAGAAGGTAAACTCAAAATAAAACAGCAGCCTATATATGGCACAATGATTGTTTCAGATATGAACAAAATGATAGTCTACACATAGCAAAATGTTATCTACAAATGGCACAGATAAGGATACATGCAACTCAGTAATGCTGCATTGTACTATATATGGGGAGAGATCTACTGACAAAAATCTAATGCATGATTGCTGATTGTAAATTCAAGTGATAAGAATCTTTAAATTGACAACAGAAAAATATAATATATGACAAACACTAGTTCCGATAGCACAGAATTTCATTACATAATCAAATACACAATGACATACACAGATTTCAAAATTTCCTAAGCTGCTAACATTTTTGTAACAAACATTGCAAGAAGTCTTTCACTTTCATGACTATTGCTGTAAACAGTTCTCAAATATATAAAAAAAATCATAACACATCAACTTACCTCCTTTGCCCTTGAGCACCAATCTGATGGTTTTGATACATTATCAACAATTCCTTCTTCAGCGGCAAGCAATGGGATCTTTGTTGAATCAGCAATGTCTGTGTTTGGTTTAGTCTCATCAGCCATAGAAACTGTTGTTTCTGGGGGTGAAAGCATATAGAATACATATGTGTATAGAATCACCGCACCAACCTGAAAGATTTGCATTTGTAGCCTCAATTTAATATCCAGAGAGCTACATTTAGAACTTTATTTTCCATTGAAATCATCACTACTGCAAAATGCCTAATATAAAGTCCTTAAGATGATTTTTGATAAAAACATACTAGGTTTCTCCTTGTATACTCTAAACTTCTAAAGTCAGAATTGCAACTTTCAAGCTATGCAGAAAGACAGCTTAAAGCGCGTAGGTAACTTATAAGTGCAATCTTATTCTTGTGGCATTTTCATCTACAGGGAATCCTTAAAAGCTCCTTTCTTTTTCTTTATCAGCAAGAATAACAAATAGCTTTGAATTTTAATATTAAGGAATATATTTAAAACGAAAGTGACAATGTACATTGTCAAAGATATCATCCAATGTTGGGAAATTTACAAAGAATATTAACATACCCATTGACCAAATGATATGTAAGCACTCCCAGTTTCATTGCACATTTTAGAATCACCAAATGGATTATTTTTATCTCTGCACATTGCACCAACCAACACAAGGGGCACATTCCCAATATTTCCTGAAAAAAAATATGTAAATCAGATTCTTGAATCTCAGAAGTGAAGCCAAATAAGCATTTTTTATTTAAATATTCATGAAGTACCATCCATGGGTGCACGTGACAATGTTATAATTTGATACATTCAAAATATCCATGTATAGGAAAACCCATCCAAAGTTAAAGAGTTGACCACTACTATATGCTCTTAATGGTCACAATATACAAGAATAAATTGCGAATATATATGTAGTAATGATATATAAAAAGTTATAATAACAACCACACACAATGAATTGCATGTGTAATGTAAAAACAACAAATACAAAACAAAACCGAAATATGGAATCTTGCAACATTAAAAATACAAAACAGAAATTAAAAGTAATAACCAAGTGCTGAGATTTTGAAAAACTTGAGACTCGGCTGTGAGACATAATTTTTTGGGCCCTACTCATTCAAAATCGGGCAGATTTACCAAATTTGTGCCATACGCTTAGCTGACAGTAAATAAACAACTATCTTCCCTATAATCCAAAAAGAAATTAAAATTTGATCAAAATGATCCGTAATTGGATCTAGGCACCAAGACAATAGAGATTTCGTTTATAATGGACTTTTCTTGGTTGGATCAAAAATATATGGAGGCAGAGGCAGCAACCATGGAAGAGCAAGAGGCACAAAATTAGGCAAAGTGGGCTGAGGCGTACAGCAATGGGTCTACTAGCTAAACATGATAAAAGCCAAATTCAAGACAAGTTGGAATCTTGTGATTCCGGCACAAACAATTCAAACCTTCTATATGTCCAAAATGCATATGCATGACAAAGATAATGTAGATCTAAGTAATAGTAAGGTTCCTCATTGAAGAATCTCAAATCACAAACAATTTTTTATAATGATCCCTACCTTTTAACGACAAAAACAATTCAAACCTTCTATAGGTCCAAAATACATACACATGGCAAATATAATGTATCCCACATTATAAACAAATTGTTATAACAATCCCTAACTTTTAACGGATAAAATAAATCTCATTACGGAGATTTTGATCTAATATTTAATCTTCGGAGTTCTCGTGCTCTTGATGATACAAATCAAAAAAAGATGAATAAAAATTAAACATGGGTAATGCTCTGTATAAAGTATAAACATGGATAATGATCTGTACCGATTCCAATTTGCACAATTGTAAATTTGAAGTAATCCTTTGGTGGTCGAACACATATTGCCACACCTAATCCTATAAGTGATCCAGAAATTGTGCCACAAACAATATTCATAGGAATGAACCACCTGAATGACAAAAAGAACAGTTAGAATGGTACCTACTACCAACATTAAGAATCTAGGTACAAATCACATATAACAAAATTAACTGGATTAATCATGCTGCATAAGGCTCTTAAAAGAAGTTCTACAAAATAACCTATGGTGTCCCATCATATCATATCATAAATATGAGATAAGATTAATAGAAACTGGCACAAAACCTAAATTAAGACAAACTGAGAGCTGAAAAAGCATGACTGGTCATTAATAATTTATATGATTGTTGTACTGCTCCATAATTTCTGTGAATATTCAGCATTCACTGAGGATTAATATCAAACTTCCTAAATTAGTTCATTTGAAGTTTTAAGAGAGTTTCTTCGGTCCCTTAATTGAGGTTTCAACAATTAGTCTATTTCTATTATCAGATTTTAAGATATTTATAAGCTAACCATCCCCTACAAGTACATTAAAAGTTCAAGTCCTTAAAACATTTGTTCATTAAGGAAATAAAACAATCACTCATGATATGTTTCAAAAAAAAAGGATTAACAACTCTGAAGCCAAAATGACCCAAGCTCCAAGTCAAAACATCAAACCCAGCTTTAGATGATAGTACTTTTTAAGCTGTAATTTGAAATTGAAGCATGTGATAACAGCATTCTACTTTAGTGTTGGTAACAAACAAGGTACAAAATTTAAAGAAATGCCTTAACAAAGGAAACAACCTACATTACAAGAGTAAAAACATAGAGCATAGAAGTTATTAAAATTACTTTACCATTCCAGCATTTTTTGTAGTGTCACGGCCCTCCCCAACTGTGTGAAGATTAGGCATGGCAGGAACAGTGTGAAAACTAGCTGCAACAAACAAAGGACATTACAAATAAATCAGAAAAAAGATTTATCAAATTACATATTGGATAAACCTAGATCCAATATTAAACTAAGAATTAAGTGAATTTTTATCAAACAATCGAGTGGTGAATATAATGAATGGGTTGTGTATACTTGTGTACTAAAATGCAAATTTTGTCAACACTAGAAAATTATTACCGGCTAGTTAAACATTATACTTCACATTCACGGTGAAACCTAAACTGAAGCAAACTAGAAAGCAATAGATGTGGGATAAAAGACTTCTATGGCTGCTTCATTTGCAGCAAACTTGATAGAAAGATAAATTTCTAATAAGTAGGATTTGCAATCAACAAACTGCACTCCACATCAATGGTCGGTTATTCGGATTAAACTTGATAGAAAGATGCATTTCTAATAAGTAGGATTTGCAATCAACAAACTGCAGTCCACATCAATGGTCGGTTATTCGGATTACAGGCTTGTTACAATAAAGGATCATTTAAATTGGATAAAAATGGGTTCATTGGAAAACTCTATGCATTCCAGGGCCTCGGGTCCATTTTGGGCTGTCACTGCTAATGGCACTGAGTGAAGACATGCTCTCTCCAACAAATTGAAATTGTTTAAGACAGATGATTTCAATGTAGATAACTTTGTTCAGTTCAAACGTCAGTGATTTAAAAGGTAATGGTATTCATATCCTTTTGCTATGGTGTTTTGTTTTCATAGGATAAATTTTAGAACGGGTGAATTTATTTATAATGCTGATCAATTGTTGAGCCGAAATGAAGACGGAAACTATGCAAACCTCTTCAGAAGTCTTTCCTTTTCGTTAATTTTAAACTCCTCCAATATAAAAAGCTCAAGGAGAAAACTTTACCATCAGTATAAAACTAGTTTTTCCTTACCGTACTAAGAATCAAGAAACTATTCAACTTAATAATTTTCATATGAGTTTTCAAATTTGGAGCATTTAAAAGTGATTAGACATATGTAAGCTTTGAATTATGACAAATAAATAATCAAAACAAACTCATATGTTTCCTAAACCAAATCAAAATTTCAGAGTGCCGATTCACGGACTTTTCCAGCTACATGCTAGATGCTATGAGCATTGAGTATTTGATTTGGATCCATTTTGTTGACGAGAAACGGAGGCGCTGCAATTCGTAATTTCAAGGTAGTCCCATGGTTGTATTTAAGTTACGGAAAGTACATTTACAGTTTCTAAAAATTTCCTCCAGATCTCATCTCCCCTCAGACAATTCTTACCACAAATTATTTCTATAAATTTTCAACAGCACTACGAAAAAAATTAAAACCTACGGAGTAAACGTTAAAGAAAAAACTAAATTTCCCAAAGAGGACAGAATAAATTTGTAACCTAACAAAGTATAAAAATTGGGGCCCAATTCCTGATCTCGGAGTGCTGTTCCCACATACTTACAATTATGTAAAAACCAAAATAAATAGCCAGAAGCCCTTCAAACTCCTCACAGGCCACAGAGATTCCAGATAAAATCGATCGTGCACGCGATCGATGGTAATAAAACAAAGGTGGGACCCATAATATCACTGCCTTTAAAGTTGCTTTTGATTCACTCAAGGATTCGTACAGATGAATGTGTTCATGGCACATAGACGCGCCAATACTATGGTTAGGATGGACCAAAACAGCTGGAAGGGTGTAATATCAGAGATAATTCCAAGAAAAAGCCCAGTGCGGAGTAAATTTCTGAATGAAAGTCGAATACATAAAAGCAAAGAAAAGCTATCAGATTTCCACAATCCATATGAATGCATAAAACTGGATCTCTTGTGTAAGATTTCCACAATCCATATGAATGCATAAAAGTTTCTGGATTCTATTGTGTAAGAGTTTTAATGATAACACAATCAAAATCCAGAAACTTTTAAACAGCCGTATAAATAGTTTACAAGGATCCAGTAAACAGTTTTATTTTTAATAGTTATTTCTAAACTGCCACAGTTCTGGTAAACTCCATCGGTTTGCGAGGATTAAACACTTCTGATAGAATGGAAAGAAGTGAAAAATCTTATCAAGGTGGAGCCGAAGTGTAATTAAAAAAATGTGCGAAAAAGAATTTTACGCCCAATTTGATAGAATAACTATTTTCCAAATTTCTTCATTACAAAAGGCAGGAAAATCAAAAAGTTTTCGACACCTGTTATTAGACTAAAGGAGCATTTGGAGCTTACAAGTCAAAGCGAATTTGCTTTAACCTTACAAAGTAAAAAGCTATTAAATTTAAAAACTACAATGCTAAAAAAAGGTTATAAAAACAATAATTAGTCGTTAAAAGCATGTTTAAGCGCTTAAAACTAAAATAAAATCATATATGACGAAATGAGTGGAGAAAAACAAGATGACGTCACTTATTCGACAGAACTCAGCGGCATCATGTTGTAATGAATGAAATCTACAGAAAAATAAAATCAGAGAAAGTCGGATAAACAAAAGATAAATACCCCGTTCAGAAGCTTTCTTCCGCTCGGCGTAAGAATGTTGACATACTTGGAAGCCAAAATAAATCCAAGCAAGCACATAACAAAAACCTTTGCGATCGGCAGAGTAGAAAATTTCAACATCTGAAATACCGATTCATTTTGCTCCTCCATCGCCATTAAACTCTGTTCTGCAACTGCTCCTCAACTTCCCTTAAATGCAAGCAAACGGTGCAAATATTGATATTTACGCGAAAAATATGTGGATCCTCTCGCCGGCCGCTCTCTAAGAAATATTATTCAAAATTCCGCCAAGAAAAAGTCCTCGGACTTATAAGAACAACGGGGTTTTAAACACAACAGACTTTTCAACAGGCGCCGTTTTTAACCTCACGCTCTGATAGCAAAATAGAAAATTCTGTTCTACGCTCTGGCCAAAATTCTTCAGTTAAAGTAACGGCTCAGAAGGCGACGAAAACAAACAAAGAGACTTGAAGTTACTTGCGCTAAATATAGCACAAAACCTATCCAGAAAAAGCAATGACGCAGATACGGACCAGAAGAAAACTCTTTTCCCTTTTTTCAAAATTCCTAAACCGACGCCCAATATCCTCCTTAAAAATATTACCGCTCACATTTGCTGTAAATCCGCAACCATCTGATTTCACAAACATGCAGCAATTGTTCTCTGATATGTCAAGGCCGACAGAAAATCAAATATAGCCCTATTTCTCTGCGTAAACGGACTCGGCCAGGCAAAATAAGACCGAAAAATTACAGAGAATGCAAATGCCGGTGCAGACCCAATATCAGAAAACCTGGGCTATATAAAATACAAGGAAAGAGTTTCATAGTCTGTGCACTTCTTTCGCTGCGGATACATTAGAGCAACGGTACGGAGAAAAATTCCAACGGCGGCAGAAAAGAAAACGATAGGAACAATAATTGGGACAAGATTATAAGGCAAGCAATGAGCATGCGTAAGAAACAGAAATTCTGGATGTACGGTTGAAAGACGGACCACGCAGAAACCCACAAATCTCAACGAAGGTTTTCAATCTCTCACGGCTTTTACAAGCAAATCCAGAAATCTCCAAACTTCAAAAAAAACTCCAGTGAACACCTTGATATCTTTCAAAATGTGTCGAAAATCTGAAGAAAACCAGTAAACCCGTGTTGTTTTGGAATTCCTGCTAGTTGAAGTGTGCGTTCAACATTGAGAATCTTGGTACCAAACGCTTCATCAAGCATTCAATTTTCCAGGTACAATTTGACCGTCGGATGAAAGGTCAATTTATAGAAAATTCTAGATCAACACATTTCTTCCAAGAAAAGAAAACGCTGTTTAACGCGGTAAAACGAAAAAACGCCTAACGTGGGCGTAGGTATTCATTTATCGCACGTTCCGGCTTTCAGAAGTGCCGTAGGGTTTGAACCGTTGATATTGAGCACGTGGCACTAAAACGCGCGATCTTCTCGCTATGTCATCGCCGTGGGCATGTGTTTCCAGGTAATTTTCACATTCCTGGGAGTCTGACGTGGGCCATGTTCCAAATAAGCGTACGTTAACGAGCCGTGACAAATAAACGTCGTTTAGCGTTAGTGAAGGACAAGGAATCCCCACACAATTCATATGGCCTTCCTCAATTTTTCTAATTACAAATTTGTTTTATATCTTCATGTATGTTGTAGATTTATGCATATTAATTTCTCACATCTTTCGTTCATTTGTCTATTTGTTTTATTTATAATATAATTCTTCTTTTATAATTAGGTTAGGTAAATAATTGTTTTTAATATCTTGAATCTTTTTTGGTAGCTTAATAGTCCAATCATTGTCAAAGAAAGTGTCTCAACCAATAAAATCTTATAGGGAACAATCGAATTAATTTTAAGCATGCTTATGATTAAATGCTTCTAACCTAATATATTGAGGTCTCAAATTTCCCATAAAAAATCACTTGAAGTAAAAGTAAGCTAAAAAAAATCTCTTGAGTTTCTAATCCTACTAAATCTTATACTAGCGCTTGCACCTAAAAAGGTGCAAGTGTGATGCTGATAAGAGAGTTTATATGAGTTGATATATAAGACAAAATGAGGTAATATATAAGTAAAATATAAATTTTTTTAATTTTGAATATTGTACGTACAAAATTTCAAGGTACATATGGTGCAATTGGTAACTAATGTAATGTTGTATTCTTTTGTTTCTTTCCTTTTTTTTTGCCTGATGAAAATAAGAGCACAAACTTGCTGGGGTAAAGGTGGCAAACTTGAAACGAGCTGCCCTACCACCCACTATTCTTACAAATTGGAATACAAAACGCCCTTACCCAATGTTCCATGTTTGCCATCGTTAAAATAACAAATATAGTAATTATCGTGCAAAAAGATAGAACAATAATAGTCTCAAAGGATAAAGAAATGCAAAAGAGATAATCAACATCAAGGGGCCCCCTTTGCTTGTACGAGGCACAAAAACTATTCATGAAGAACCCTTGAATGAATCTTAGGAGGATAGGGACGATCAAGTGGAGAGGGTGAAACAAGGATGCAATAAATATAACACATAGATATCACACAAACCAAGTATGGAGCCTACACAAAATCCATACATATGGTCAAAGAGCTAGATAGAACCTCTGCAAAATGACATCTTTAACAAAAATTACATGACTCTTGCAGGTTGGGAACGCAGTTACGGACAATTTCCATGACAATGTAGGGATTTATGAGTATATGTGGTCGCATGGGATGATATCTAACAACACCTACCAAAAACTTAACTAAGATTTCAAGTACACATTATCAAATATGATGCTACGTCAACATAGTTTTTATTGAGGTATCCAAAATGATCCAAAACAGTTAGACTAATAGATGTGCATTACGTCATGTTTTTTATGCATGGATGTGATTTGGTACTTTTTAAATATTATAAATACATTCTCTTTTGCATCCACACCCCTCCTTGCTCAAACATTACTGGAACTTCTGGGAAACAAATTGTAAAGAAGAATGTAAGTTTCTTTGTTCTTAATTCTCCAAGCTTCACTAATGATGGTGTGTTAGTATAATATTTTCTTCACGTTGGATATGTTCTATCCTAAGTGTGACATTAGATCTATTTAATAAGTTTACTTGTGATTTTAATGACACATGTACACCTTGAATTGAGTTACACAAATTCCACCACTACCTCATCAAGTCTTGATTAATTATAGTTAGGTGTCACCTTTATTTAGTCAAGCTCAATTTTACCTTAGTTAGATTGATAGATAGACATAGTTAACTAAACTACTAATTATTGGGAGTGATAGGGAGATAAAATCATAACTTTTGGACATGGATCTCCTTGATCCACACATATGAGTATTCTTTATATATGTGTGTGTGTTATTTAGTGTGTTATTTCAACCAACATGATCTCATTGTTGCATTTAAGCTAGTTGTAGTACAATACAAGAAGCTCTACAAAAATCACAAACTTCATAACTTTTACAACAAAGAAAT
>MU224113.1:2573050-2585978 GCA_018584345.1 Thuja plicata
TCCTTTTAATTAAATAAAGGCTTAGGATAAAGTGATTTTATTATTTAATTAAAAGAGTTTTTTAATTAATTAAAAGAGAGCATATTCTCTTAATTAAATAATATTTTTATTTTTATTTATTTTTCTCTTTTAAATTAAATAAGGCTCAAACCTTGGGAAATATTGAATTGATTATGATTTGATCAAGGAAATTGATATAATTGATATTGTTGATATTTGAAAATATTGATTCAGGGATTTGATAAATTGAGAAATGGGGCCCAAAGTCTAGGCGACCATTTTAGGGTGCATGCACAAATAGCCTATATAAAATGTCACACCTCTATAATCTTTAATCAAATATTATTTTATTACCGCACACTATTAATATAACACTTGTTACATAGAGGTGTAGGCATAACCATTATATGTGCTTTCATACTAGACTAGACTACAATTGCTTTTGTAAACTTTATTCTTTATTTATGCTTATTTTTAAAGAAAAATAGATATTTTTTAATAAATAAATGTCTATATTTTTTTCATTAAATAATGTTGCATTAAAATATAAATGAACAGCTACCCTAAAAACAAAAACACAAAATAAGAATTTTTTTGAAAAGAGCATTGCAAAATTGTGTAACATGTCATATGTGTTTCAACAACTATAATTATCTGTTATAAAACAGGCAAACATATTGCAATTATAAAACTTTCATTTTTTGAATTGATGAATAAATATTACACATCAAAAAGGGTTTTGGCCGCAACACTCTCTTATAAGACTGCTACTGATCATGATACCACTTATTCTTCTTGAACATAAACCTTTCCAAAGAAAACATGATATATACTGTCATTTGGTAATGGCGTAGATGGCAGCATATATAACTCCAGGCAAGTAGCCCAATATTGTCAGCAGCAAACATATCCAGAACTCAACCTGTATCAAACGCATTTAACTTATAATTGAGCACGTTTACAAATAGCTCTTGACTGCAATTTTATGGTAATTGAACTAGTCTTTTGTGGAAAAGAAAAATCAAGAGAAGCACTAGCTTGAAGCATTTGTCTAACAACCATTTTTTGGCTGACATGGAGGCGCCTGTTTGGAGAGTATGATCCTTGCACTGAAAAGTATTTTGAAATTTACTTCAATCTGGCTGAGGTGCAGAAGGCTCTTCATGCCAATGTTACTGGATTTCCTTATAGGTGGACAACATGTAGGTTTGTATCAATTAAATGACTACTCTGGAAGAATTTTTTCATTTCTTGATATCTGTCAGTGAAATATAATTTGTAAACATTTCCATGATTCCTGGTTTTATGCCTTTTTCCATTATTTGTGGAATGGTGATTATTGACTAATTTGATCTCATTTGGCTACAATATACACTGATGTAGTCTCTGAAAACTGGAATACCTCTCCTAACCCCACGTTGCCAATTTACTGGAAACTTATAAAAGCTAAACTATGTTATTCATTTTGATCTAGAAAATATATGTACTCAGTTTAGCTACAGTTTTGTCTTTCTTTGTTATTACAATGTGCTAAAGATGTTTTTGGTGGTTTTAATGTTTAGTGTATCTTTGTCTTTCTTTATTATTACAATGTGCTAAAGATGTTTTTGGTGTTTTAAATGTTCAGTGGAGATACAGACGCAATAATTCTAGTGTTTTGGAAAAAGGCCCAGCCTCGTAACCCACACCTTCTCCGCGCATAAAAAGCTTTATACTTACCTTGTTCCCACATCAAAAAGCTTTCTACTTACTAGAAAGTTAGTAGCAACAGCAGAAAAAAGTGACAGAGGATACTTCCCGGCTTGTGTGAGACACTTTACCGGTCAAAGGTTTCTCACCAAGAAAAGCCTATCGGCTAAAGATAATTATTTACTAAATCTTAATAGAGAAGTGTTGTAATATGACAAGTGAGTAATGTGACATAAGTTAAGAGGATATGAGTTAACTTTTAATCAAGAGATAAGTTTGTTAGAATTTGTATCTAGATATATGACTCAAAATCTTAGTACGATAAATAAAATTATAAAGGAAAGTGATATTGAAATTGAAACACTAAGATAGAGAGCCTCAAAAAAAATATAAAAATATAATTGAAAATGATATTGAAATTGGAGTACTAACATAGAGAGCCTCAAAAAAATATAGCTTGTCTTTGATTACTAACAAAAAAAGAAAAGAGACATGCAAATATATAGCCTTACAGGTTTCTACATTCAATGAGATTAGAGTAAGGCACAAAACCAATAATTAAGGGATTGCTTATTCAAATTTTCAAATCTAATAGGACAAGGAAAAAATAAAAAAATCATGAATGTACATTACAACTCATTATCCTATTATATTTAACTAATTAAAATAAATTACCTAACTAAACTAAGATAAATGAAGGTAACCATTATTAATGGCATCGCCTTCGAAATCAACGAAGAGGTTATTGCTCAGGCCACAGGGCTCTCTTTGGAGGGAAGGAAATGGAAGAAGGTGACGAAATGCAGGAATGACACCAGTGTGAACAGATTCTTCAAGAAGATGGAGAATCTTGTCCATTTTTTAGGGGGTTTCTCTTGATGACAATTATTCAATTGTGTATTGTCATTGATGTTTACACAAATATAGTGATGTTACACAAATGTCTATACCCAAACTGAGCACAGTCAGTTTATGCCAAGCACTCTCGGGCATTGAAGAAGACCAAAGTGATTTTTAGTTCTAACGGAGTTCACTCAGGCATTACAGTATTGGTCGGGCATTAAAGGATTTAAGTATTAATCGAGTTAAATATTTAGTGCCAACCGACTAAGAGTAGTTTACACTTTATGTTTAATTGGTTATATGCAGCTGACAAACTTAAGTTTTATTGATTATTTGGAAGGTTATTCAGGCCAACTTGACAAGGCTTATCATATATATATAAGGTCAAGTTTTGATTGAATAAGTGTAAGATGTGTGTGTTTTGATATGAAGTGTGGAGGCAAAATCATATGGGATTCTGATTGAGGACAGGACATACAGAGCTGCAACAGAATATTCGATCAGTGAGGATCAAGTATTTAAAGCCAAAGCAGAGATCTGAATCAGCAAACACAGTTGCTTCTTAAAATAGGTCAATCCATTGTTACTCTCTAACAATTGTAACAGTGATCTAAATCTCTTAATAGAGTAGACTTAACAGTCTTTTGTAAATCCTCTCACAAGGTGACATTTCTACATTGAAGTATTTGAAGACCTCTAACAAGGCCACTCCTTACAGGGTGATTAAATCCTCTAGCAGGATCACACCGAATAGTGTGTTACTATAACCTTTAACAGGGTTGGCTCCTAACAGGGCTCACTTAAGAAGAGTGAAAAATAGTGACTAGTTGTAATTGGTGGTTTTTCCCATATTGGGTTTCCTCGTTAAATCTTGGTGTTATCTGTGTACATGCTATTTACTTTATGCTTTATGTTTTTGTGGTAACTGATTCACCCCTCCCCTCTCATTTACTCAACTCATTTCCAACAATTGGTATCAGAGCACCAAGTGCTTACAGGGAAGGTTTCAAGGCCTAAGCTAAAGATCATAGATGTCTTAGAGAAGGGAGATCCCCAAACTTAACAAAGACAACTTCACTGCATGGCAAGATTTGATGAGGCTACATCTATCTACTATTGGAGATACTGGTTTGCAATTCTTGGTTCACAAGTATGTGGAACCACTGAGACCTATGTCTATGGATCATATGGCGGACATGAAGCATCATAACATAATGATGATTGATATAGCTTCTTCACTCATCTATTTTAAATTTTATGAAGTCGAGGACTACCCTACTGCCTATGATATGTGGAAGAAACTACATGAAATCTATGGAGGAGATGACAATGTAAAGAGATCCAAAGCAAAAAGTCTTAGAGGCCAGTTTGATCATATGAAAATGAAAGAAGGAGAAGACATTACAAAATACATTGAAAGAATCAAGAAAAGTGTCAATGCCATCAGAGGTGACGGTGGAACAATTGAAGATAAAATAGTGGTCCGTAAGGTATTGATAACTTTACTTCCTATCTATGCAATTAAAGTTTCAGCTATTTAGGAGATGAGATGTAGTAATGATATAACTCTAGATGGATTGGTTGGAAGACTTACAACTTTTGAGTTGGACAATTTTAACAATTATTCTCCTAATCTTAGCAATCTTGAGTCTGCATTCAAAGCTAAATTAAACATTGGTAAGATGAAAGGAAAACAAATTGACAGTGATAGTAATGATGATTCTGATGATGAAGATCTAGAAATCATTGAAGCATTACTTGCAAAGAGAGCTGCCAAAGGAAAATACAAACGAAGAATATCGTTGATTTGCTTTTCATGTGATGAGGTTGGTCACATTGTTGCTAAGTTTCCAAACAAAGAAGACAAAGGTGAGAGAAAGTTCAACAAGTACAAAGGCAAGAAAGATTTCAAAAGCTACAAGGACAAAGGTAAAAAATCTTGTTATATTTCTAAAGATTCTAATAGTGATGATGATGAAGATGAAATGGTTTACATTGCTATTAAAGATGAATTAGACAATGAATATAATGAAAAAACTACACTTTACTCTCATATTAGCAAGAATGACACTTGGATAATTGATAGTGGTTGTTCTCACGACATGACTGGTGATAAAACTAAATTTGAACATCTTGAGCACTATGATGGTGGGAGTGTTAGTTTTGGGAAGGATGAACCTTGCTATGTGAAAGGTAAAGGTTGTATTTATCTAACTAAAGGAATCAAATGTGATAATGTTGAAGGACTAAGGCGTAATCTACTAAGTGCAGAATAGCTAAATAACATTGGTTTCAAGGTAGAATTCATGAATGGTAAGGCCAAGCTCCTGGATGGTAAGCGAAACCTAGTTGGAACTGGCAGGCAAACAAAAGGTAATTTATTTTATCTTGATCTCAATGAAAGTTCATGTTTTATTACACAAGTAGAAGAAAGCTAGTTATGACATAAAAAGTTGTGTCATGTGAATTTTGATAACCTGATCAACATAAGCAAGAACAAAAGAGTAAGAGGTATTCCTATTTTGAAGAAACCTGAATTGGTAATATGCAAACAATGTCAAATTGGGAAGATGGGAAAAACTAGTTTCAAGAGCAAGAATTACAATACAGAAGAAGTCCTGGAATTAGTGCATATTGATTTGTTTGGACCAATTAGAACAACAAGTTACACAGGTTAGAAGTATTTCATTCTATTTATTGATGACCATTCTAGAATGATGACTGTTATGTTTCTCAAAGAAAAATCATAAGCTTTTTAGAAGTTTAAGTGGTACCTTGCCAGAGTTGAGAAGGAAACAGGAAAGAAACTTAAATGCCTAAGATCTGACATAGGAGGAGAATTCATTTCTAATGAGTTCAATGAATTATGCAATGAAAGAGGAATCAAGAGACAACTATCTACCCCAGGTAGACCACAACAAAATGGTATAGCAAAAAGAAGGAACATATCCATTATGGATTGTGCAAGAAACTTGATGATTGAAAAGAATGTTGCTACCAATTACTAGAAGGAAGTCATCAGCACTGCAATTCACACCTTGAACCAAGTTCAAATGAAGAAAGGTACTGAGAAGACACCTTTTAAATTATGGTATGGCTATAAACCCAATGTTCGTTATTTTAAAGTATTTGGAAGTAAATGTTACATCTTGAAGGAAGCAAGAAATGGAAAATTTGATGTAAAAGGTGATGAAGGTATATGCCTAGGCTACTCCTGTAAAACAAAAGCATACAAATGTTTGAATCTTACTACTCATAAAGTCATAGAAAGTGTGCATGTAAAGATTGATGAGTTTGCATAGAGAAATGAAGAACAGAGCAGTAAAGAGCTTGAGGACTATAGGAACTTTGTGTATTGTGAACCTGATACTATACCTAAGACACAGGCATTGGTGATTGGACAACAACCATGTCAACCACTGAATTCATTAGCACAAACTTTGTTGCAACCTGTACAACCCGAGCTTCTAACTATTGAAACCAAGTCTCAGACTGAATAAATTGAGTCACAGACAGAGGAAACCGAGTCACGGACAGAGGCACCCAAGTCATAGATAGAGGTACCTGAGTCTCAGATAGTGGAACCCGAGTATCAGACAGAAGAACATAACAAAATATTTGAGCATGGTGAACATAGTGGAGCAAGCCTAGAATCAAAGAGGAAGGAACCTATACTTGCAGAGTATGTCAGAAGGCATCATGCACCTGAAAAAATAATTGGAGATCAGACAGAAGGTATAATGACAAGGAACAAAATCAAAGGTACATGTTTCTTAGTGAAATTGAACCTAGAGCTACTAAAGATGCATTGAATGATGAAAGTTGGATAAAATCAATGAATGAAGAGAATGAGAAGATAGAAAAGAACAAAACCTGGACTCTTGTACCTAGACCAAAAGATAAGAATGTGATTGGTACTAAGTGGGTTTTCAGAAACAAGATGAATGAAAAAGGTGAAGTTTCCAAAAACAAAGCAAGATTAGTATGTAAAGGATATGCTCAAGAAGAGGGTATTGATTATGGAGAAAAATTTTCTCCTGTTGCAAGACTTGAAGGAGTTAGAACTCTTCTAGCATATGTTGCACATAAAGGATTCAAGGTATATCAAATGGATGTAAAATCTGCATTCTTAAATGGAATTCTAGAAGAGAAAATCTATATTGAGCAACCTGAATATTTTGTAGATCCTAACAAAAGGAATACGATTTTAAAATTGCACAAAGCATTGTATGGACTGAAACAAGCTCCTAGAGCCTGGTATGAAAGATTGCATGGTTATTTGATAAGTATTGGATTTCAGAGAACTAATGACAATAGTAGCTTGTACATAAAAGAAGGACCTCAAAATAAGATACTATTAGCAGAGATATTTGTTGATGACATACTATTTACTGGACATGATGATTTATTCAAAGCATTCTCTGAAGCTATGAGTAAGTAATTTGAGATGTCTGTGTTTGGTGAAATCAAATTCTTCATTGGTTTACAAGTTCATCAGATGAAAGATGGTATCTATATTACTGAGTCTAAATACATCAAAGAGATACTGAAGAAATTTGGGATGGAAGATTCCAGGACAATTGGGACACCTATACCTACTGGACATAAGTTGTCTAAGGATGATGATTCAAAGGAGGTAAATCAGACTACCTACAGATCCATGATTGGTAAACTTCAATATGTTGTTCACACTAGACCTGATACTGCATTAACAGATGGTATTGTTGCAAGGTTTTTAGCTAATCCTAGAGAGAATCATTTGATGGCTATCAAAAGGATTTTGAGATATCTCAAGGGTACTGAAGATTATGGATTATGGTATAAGAAAGGAGTAAACTTTGATTTGAAGGATTTTATTAATGCTGATTGGGTAGGAAGTGTTGATGACAGGAAGAGCACAAGTGAAGTGTATGAAGGAGGAAAACAAAGAACTAGTTATTATCTACTGTGACAACACTAGTACTATTAACATTTCAAAGAACCTTGTGATGCATACCAAGACTAAACATATTGCAATAAAGTATCATTTCTTGAGAGAATTGATTCAGCAAAAAGTAGTAAGACTGGAATATGTGAATGCTAAAGAATAAATTGTAGACATATTCACTAAACCGTTACTTAAGGATGCATTTTTTTATATTAGAGGAAAGATAGGGGTGATTCCCCTAAATGAAGCTCACTAAAACACAGTTTAGTGATGCATCAACCGAGCTATAGAACAAATTTAACATGTTGATGCAGATTGTTAGAGCTTATTGCATATGAATCAATACAACACGCACATTACAACTTCATTGGATGTGTATTGGTTAGTGTCTTTGGCAATGATTTTCTTGAGAGATTGTGAAGACAGAGAGAGTTTTCTAGATGAAAATCAAAATGAAGCTAAGGACATTAATAAATTTTATTTTTATCCTTATTGTTGTTGCTCTATAATTCTTTGTATTATGACATGTTGTGTTTCCATCAATTCCAAAGAGGGAGATTGTTGATGACAATTATTCAATTGTGTATTCTCATTGATGTTTACACAAATATAGTGATGTTACACAAATGTTTACACCCAAACTGAGCACAGTCAGTTTATGCCAAGCACTCTTGGGCATTGAAGAAGACCAAAGTGATTTTTAGTTCTAAGCGAGTTCACTCGGGCATTACAGTATTGGTCGGGCATTGAAGGATTTCAGTATTAACCGAGTTAAATATTTAGTGTCAGCCGACTAACAACAGTTTACACTTTATGTTTAATTGGTTATATGCAGCCGACATACTTAAGTTTTATTGATTATTTGGAAGGTTATTCAAGCCAACTTGACAACGCTTATCATATATATAAGGTCAAGTTTGGATTGAATAAGTGTAAGATGTGTGTGTTTTGATATGAAGTGTGGAGGCAAAATCAGATGGGATTCTGATTGGGGACATAACATACAAAGCTGCAACATAATATTTGATCAGTGAGGATAAAGTAATTAAAGCCAGAGTAGAGATCTGAATCAGCAAAGACAGTTGCTTCTTAAAATAGGTCAATCCATTGTTACTCTCTAACAATTGTAGCAGTGATCTAAATCACTTAACTAAGTAGACTTAACAGTCTTTTGTAAATCCTCTCACATGGTGACATTTCTACATTAAAGTGTTTGAAAAACTCTAACAAGGCCACTCCTTACAGGATGATTGAATCCTCTAACAGGGTCACACCTAACAGTGTGTTATTGTAACCTTTAACAGGGTTGATTCCTAACAGGGCTCACTTCAGAAGAGTGAAAAACAATGACTAGTTGCAATTGGTGGTTTTTCCCATATTGGGTTTCCACATTAAATCTTGGTTTTTTCTGTGTACATACTATTTACTTTATGCTTTATGTTTATGCATTTAATCACTAAAGGATAATCATAGTTAATATCTTAAGATTTACTTTGTTAACCAAGTGAGAGTAGAATATCTATGTTAAACGAGTAACAATGACAAGTTTGTTTAAGACATCTAAGGGAATTGGATTTGTTTTTGTGGTAACTGATTCACCCCTCCCCTCTCAGTTACTCAACTCATTTCCAACAGTTTCAAATGGGATGAGTTTTCGAAGCCTTGGGATGAGGTATGTCCTATTATTATGAAGTATTTGATGTTGGAGGGTAGATTTGGGACCTGTTACAATTATCATTTCCCTTTGTTAAATTATTTCTGGTATAGTGAAAAAATTTATATCCCTTTCTTTGTACTTCATTCTATGGAAGCATCTATGTTGGATGTGCATGCTAAGAAGGCTATGAATAAAAACTAATGTGTTTTACACCAAGGGTTAATGCATCGACTGTACAATTTCCATCGGGCCTTATGCCCTCCTAGATTTTTCTCCATATACAGAGCCATCCCTAACCCTACTGATAACCTTAAGGAAAATGAGGTGATTCCTTCCCCCCCCCCCCCNCCCTCCTAGATTTTTCTCCATATACAGAGCCATCCCTAACCCTACTGATAACCTTAAGGAAAATGAGGTGATTCCTTCCCCCCCCCCTCGGCCTCATCCTCAAAGACCCCCACCTCCCTAGTCCTGATGTGAACAAAAGGGAGGAACAAATTAACACTGATTATTTTGCTGAAGAAGATAACATAATCTATAGAAGGTCCCATGGAAATGCCTCCAACTCTTGTTTGAAGCAAAAAAATTGTTAGAAAGAGGTACATTACAGACGAGGAAGAGAATTTGGAGACTGGGGAGGGTGAAGGGATGAAAAAAGTGAAGATGGAAGAGAAAAACAAAAAGAATCAGAGGAAAAAAGGCTAGGGAGGAGGACAAATCAGACACGGGGAAGGGAAAGAGTACCTTGACTATGGCAGGAGGAGAAAGGAGCATGGATTCGACCCATGTGTTGACCAGTTTCAAACTAAGTTCAGTGGATTTATCGGTGAAAAAGGACTCTAGGGCATACAAGAAGGGCTCTCCTCTTACTGCTAATTTGTCACTTGGATTTAGTAGGAAGGAGAATAAATTGGATGTTAATGAGGGTTTCACTAAGGGGAAAGAGGAGATCACAATTGATACCTCAGAAATTAGGAAGGAGGACCAAAATGTAAAACTTCAACAGATGAAGGAGGACATGCAAATGCTGAAAGGAAAGGTCAACAACCTTAATTCAAGATTCACAATGCTGGTAGACTTTGTTGTGAAGGTCATGCACTCGACAACCAAGACTCTTCATTTTATGAACCAGGTGAACCAGAAGGATTTGGCAACGGTGAAGGATGAGGGGAAGCTATTTTAGTTCCTGGTGGAGGACTGGTTCTTGAGCTGCCGATAAGTTCGTGGGGAAATAACCCTAAGTGATTTTGCTTTGTTTGTTTTTGATGTTTTAAAAAACCTTTCTTGGTGGTTGGCCCCTATGGGCCTGGTTAAAAATTTATGCTCATGTGATGGTTATTTTGATACTATTCATGTTAGTAGTAGTTGGTTTAGTTGCAGTATTTTGGTAAGGCTGGGTTTCTATAACTTTTTATGTAGGATTATGTTGTTTAATTACCACTGGTTGCATATTGACTATGTTGTTAAGGGTGAGATTTTAAATTCCTATATTTTTGGGTGGTATGACTAAGTTAGTTGTTTTTTTATGTTAATAAAGGGCATTGGCTGATAGTGGGTTGTGACTGTTTATGTGTTGTAAGTGGATGCAAGCTTTGTGCTAGTTTTACTTCTTTGTAATGGGTTAGCCCCCTTGCTTCAGCTGCTTTAATATCAAAAACTAAAATAAATATGTACAATTTCACACTTAGGATAAACATATCTAAAGTAATAAAAATATTACACTAATAATGTTAACCTAATCAAGTAAGATAGTGACCCTTGATTTGATAAAGGTGATACCTGATTACTACCAATTAAAAAATGATGAGATAATGATGGTGTGTGATGAGCCCAAATCAAATGTAATATATGTCATTATTGTCTCTTAGGTAAAATAATATTATTACTCTAAGTGAAAATAAATAGGTATAATATCTTCAGACATGTAGTGTTGTGATTAAAACACTTTGTTGGTGAAGCGACCACCAAGGTTCAAACCCCTACTAGGTCACTATACTCACAAGCCTTAAGCCTTTGTTGGGTCATTGAGCTCATAGTTTTGAACAAGTGAAGTGTGGGAATGAGGTCCCCCATTTGTGGCATCACCAGTTCATAGCTTGGGGCCAAAAGCATTTCACATGGAGCCAAAGGGCATGTCATGCTAGCATCACCGATCACATTAAAACATTTACTAGGCATTTAAAACATAAATAAATAAATAAAATACAATATTATACTTGGCACATGGGCTATCGTGGTAAAGTGTAATATTACACCAATGCACCTCCTTGAATGTGACAAAGGGAAAAAATGGGTTTTAACAATGAGGCCATTGTTGATGACAATTATTTAATTGTGTATTGTCATTGATGTATACACCAATGTAGTGATGTTACACAAATGTCTATACCTAAACCGAGCACAGTCAGTGTATGCCAAGCTCTCTCAAGAATTAAAGAAGACCAAAGTGATTTTCAGTTTGAACCGAGTTCACTCGAGCATTACAGTAATGGTCGGGCATTTAAGGATTACAAGGTTAACCGAGTTAGATATTTAGTGTCAGTCGACTAACAACAATTTACACTTTATGTTTAATTGGTTATATGCAGTCGACAGACTTAAGTTTTATTGTTTATTTGAAGGTTATTCAAGCCGACTTGACAAGGCTTATCATATATATACAAGGTCAAGTTTGGATTGAATGTGTGTAAGAGTATGCATTTTGATATGAAAAGTGAAGGAGAAATCAGATGGGATTCTAATTAAGGACAAAACATCCAAAAAGAGCTGCAATAGAATATTTTATCAGTGAGGATCCAAATTAAAGCCAAAGAAAATATTTGAATCAGCAAAGACAGTTCCTTCGTCAAACGGGTCAATCCATTGTTACTCTCTAATAATTGTAGCAGTGATCCAAATCTCTTTACAGAGTAGACTTCACAGTCTTTTGTAAATACTCTCACAAGGTTAAATTTCTACATTGAAGTGTTTGAACACCTCTAACAAGGCCACTCCTTACAGGGTGATTAAATCCTCTAATAGGGTCACACCTTACAGTGTGTTTTTGTAACCTTTAACAAGGTTGTCTCCTAACAGGGCTCACTTCAGAAGAGTGAAAAATAATAACTAGTTGCAATTGGTGGTTTTTCCAAATTGGGTTTCCACATTAAATCTTGGTATCATCTGTGTACATATTTTTTTTATGCTTTATGTTTCTGCACTTAATCACTAAAGGATAATCACAATTAATATCTTAAGATTTTCTTGTTAGGAATAACAGTCCACAAGACAACTAAGAGGGGGGTGATTCAGTTGTAATATAGATTATTAAACTTTAAACTTTATAAACCAAATATGCAAATGTAAATGATAACATAGTAAACGCCAACACCATAACACAATATTTGTTGTCGAGGGAACCATGTTAAAGGTAAAACCCCGGTGGGAATTAATGTTAGAGTAATTTAGCAATTACTCTTTAGTGCTTAAGTTTCACTTAGGCAGTTTCAGTTAGTTTTAGGAAAGTTTCTATTTCCTAGCAGCTGCCCGTTTAGGGTTTCGACATCCTTTATAAGGATTGTCTTCTTTGTATTTCATAAGGAGTTTATTCAGTATTGTTGATAATATAGAATCATTCTTTTCAACATGATGTCTCCTCTTTCATTTTGGCCGCCATAGCTGTCTGATTACTTCTATCCTCTTTCTATCTTCTTCTTCTTTGTAATGGTCTTGCATGCAGGTGATCTTGGTTGCATTGCGTATCAGCAATCTCAACATGGTATCAGAGCCATCTTGCTGCCGGCTGTTCGTTCTTGGTTGAAGCAGCGAGGGTT
>MU224113.1:2586078-2604134 GCA_018584345.1 Thuja plicata
GTCACCTCTTCGACTGATCAGCTCTTCAGACACATGTCTTCTCTACCTGATCATGCACTTCAGTGGGGGTTCCAGCAGTTTCTTCTGACAGAGTTTTCAGACATGCTTCAGAGATGCTTCTTGCTCTTTTCTTTTCCCTTATGTTTTGGGTACCTGATCAGGCCTAGTTGCCGGGACCCTTCTTTCCTGCTTTCTGCAGTAGATTAGCAGTTTTTTGCTTCTCCCTAAGTTACACTTAAGGGGGGGTGTTAGAGTAATTTAGCAATTACTCTTTAGTGCTTAAGTTTCACTTAGGCAGTTTCAGTTAGTTTTAGGAAAGTTTCTATTTCCTAGCAGCTGCCCGTTTAGGGTTTCGACATCCTTTATAAGGACTGTCTTCTTTGTATTTCATAAGGAGTTTATTCAGTATTGTTGATAATATAGAATCATTCTTTTCAACATGATGTCTCCTCTTTCATTTTGGCCGCCATAGCTGGCTGATTACTTCTATCCTCTTTCTGTCTTCTTCTTCTTTGTAATGGTCTTGCATGCAGGTGATCTTGGTTGCATTGCGTATCAGCAATCTCAACAATTAACACCCACAAATAATGTACTGAGAGTATAGTATCCCTGTTAAAAGATATTAGCCCTGTTAGGAGCTTGTTACAACATTACAGTACACAGTCCTCGTTAGGAGACATACCCTATTAGGAGTCAAAGAAAATAGTAGGCTCGTTTCCCAAAGAAGGTTAAAGCCACCCTTAAGGATTTACAATCTGAATCAAGTGTATAAAGAAAGTACACAATCAAGTGAACTGTCAGATAGCAATTGTTTTTGCTTGGTCAGTTCCAATGAAGTATCAACTCTGCTTTGTATCCAGTAGTCAAAAAGCTTTGCACCTTCCACACATCTCTGTCCTTTATTCTCTACCACATCTTCTCCACAAGAAAAGGTCATTCATATATACCCTCTCACAATAATTCATTAGGTCGGCCAGTTAAGCTTTCCTAATACATAATTAACTAGGTCGGCCAATTAAGGCTTTCCATCATACAAATAATTATATAACCCCTTTCTAAGATACACATAGTACCTATAACAAATAAATATCATTTACAATCCATCACATATACTTCTAGATCTACAATTCACGCTCACAATTAATTCCACACGCTACATGTCTGAAGTCGGCCAACAAATAGGTCTTCTCCAAAATACACGCCACAACTGACATTACCAGTATCCAAAAAAAAATCAAACTCAACCCATTATTCCAACATATGTTGGTTGTCCACCATTAAGCTCGCATGATTTGAAATATCTTCACCAGAAAGATATACCCAAAACACAGAGACCTACTCTGTCCAGAATCACAGTTATAGTCCAGAAAACCAGTCTTCACCAAAACATCCACAGTATGCAACATAAATCCAAGCGACCTTAGGAATAAGGTTAACACACATCCTTCTGCATAAATCCAACTTTGATCATTCTGAAACATCTGTACAGTGTCCGTACACTCCTTCCAGTCAAGTAGCCAGTCTATCTTCTTCACAGAAATATATGTTGACATCAGTGACAAAACATGAATATCAATAGCATGATCAATAACCATAACTAATATCATCCAACAATCTCCCCCTTTGGCATTGATGGAAACATATGGGAAAATCCATATGCATCAACCCAAAAGTACTCTCTCTCAATACAATCTTCTCAATATCCTCAACACAAATCTCCCCAAAACAGTAGGGATTTTCACATAGATTCCTTCCCCCTTTGGCAACAATGGTAAAGGGTGCCATAACTCATCTATAGTCTTCTGTAAGGTGTATATTTTTCAAATCTTTATGTCCAATCAGTTGGGTGCAAGATCACCCAAATGTACTCCATAGTATTCTCCTGCGATCACTCCCCCTAAGGAGTAGATCCATACATCAAGTCCAGAGAATGATATTGCTCTGAGATCCAATGGACTAATGCACATCTACATAATTTTAGTTACCACTGGGAGGGGCCATCACCCCAAGCATGCCTCTGAGATATTCAAAAGCATATTTTGGCAAAGGTTTAGTAAATATATATGCTATCTATTCCTTGGTGCTAATATACTCCAGTTTAATCTCTTTATCTACTACCTTCTCCCTCAAGAAATGATACTTAATAGAAATATGTTTAGTCTTTGAATGCATTACAAGATTCTTTAACATATTCACTGTGTTGGTGTTATCACAATGGATAATCACTAGTTCTTTGAAAATTATTCCAATGTCCTTTAACATTTGTTTCATACAAATGACATGTGTACAGTTTATTATAGGGGCAACATATTCTGACTCAGCAGTAGATTGAGCAATATAGTTCTGCTTCTTGCTTAACCAAGAAACCAACCTTTCCCAAGGAAAAATGCACCACCAATTGTACTCTTCATGTCATCCACATCACCTGCCCAATCAACATCAATAAAAGCCTCTAATGTAAAATCATTAGATTTTTCATACCAGAATCCATATCCTACTAACCCTTTCAAATATCTGAAAATTCTTTTCACAGCAGCAAAGGGTGTCTCTTTAGGATTTGCCTGATATCTAGCCATAATTCCAACTACATTGGTAATATATGGTCTAGTGTGTGTTAGATATTTTAGACCTCCAATCATTGACTTGTACTTAGTCTAAACAACACTTTGAGTCTCATCACTATTAGTTAGTTTGTTTCCTGTCACCATAGATGTTCCAACAGGTTTACAATCTTCCATTCAAAATTTCTTCAACATTTCCTTAAGATACTTGGTCTGGGATATAAAAATCCCATTCTTACTCTGATTAATTTACAAACCAAGAAAAAACTTCATCTCACCAATCATTGACATTTCAAACTCATTCTCCATTTCTTTAGCAAACTTCTTACTCATTTTATCATTGCCTCCAAAAATTATATCATCAACAAAAACTTCTATAATTAAGATTCCATCTTCATCAATTCTCAAATACAAATTATTGTCTGCATTACCTTTTCTGAAACCAAGATGAAGTAGATATTTGTCCAGTGTTGCATACCATGCCCTTGGTGCTTGTTTCAGTTCATAGAGTGCCTTCTTCAGTTTGCAGGCCATGTTTTCGTCATCTGTTAAAGGAAAAGCATTAGGTTGCTCAATGTACACTTCTTCTAGATCACCATTCAAGAATGTTGACTTTGCATCCATCTGATACACCTTAAAGTCTTTATGTGTAGCATAAGCAATGAATTATCTTAAAGCTTCCAATCTAGCAACAAGAGCAAATGTTTCTTCATAGTCTATAACTTCTTGTTGTGATTAGCCTTTACATACCAGTCTAGCCTTGTTTATTACCATTGTGCCTTCCTCATCCATATTATTTATGAAAACCCGTTTAGTGCCAATCACATTTTTGTTCTTAGGTCTTGGAACCAATTCCCAAGTATTGTCTTTCTTTATCTGTTCTAGTTCTTCTTCCATGGCTTTAGTCCAAGATCCATCTCTACATGCTTTGTCAGTAGTCTTTGGTTCAAATATATTACCTCTGGATTTAGTACCAGATGCTATCAAGTCTCATGTTTTACTCTTGATAGAACATTTCCCATTAATGAAGTTCAATTGATAACCCTTGTCCACTAGCTGTCCAACACTCAACAAATTATGCTTAAGTCCATCAATAAGTAATACATTGTCAGTGTTAGTCTTTCCATCCAAAGAAATAGATCCAAGTCCAACAATAAGTTTAGGAGTATTGTCACCAAATCTAAAAACACCACCATCATGTCTTTTCAAACTCACAAACTTGTTTTTTTTATCTCCACTCATATGATGTGAACAACCACTATCTATGACCCATTCAGATTTCTTTTCAACTCGAGATACTAAGGATTTTTCTTCATGCATAGGTTCATCATCCTTAATAGCGATAAATCTGATTTCATCATAGTCATCATCCTCATCATCAGATATACCCTCACTATCATAATAACATTCCTTGTCCTTTGAGTACTTAGAATTGAAAAACTTAGGTTTGTGCTTTGGAATTCTTGTAGGACATCTAGATGCAAAATGACCAATCTTGTTACATGAAAAACATTTCAAAGGTAATTTGCCTTCAAATTTACCCTTACCTCTCTTTTCTCTTCTAGCAATCAGTGCCACAACTTCATCTAGCTTCCTTTCTTCTTCCTGTATTTGTTCCCATTCATCAACATACGCTCCAAGTTCTTCTCTTAGATCACTACTGTTTGTGCTTGCATTTCCAGGTAAGATCCTTTTGTTTTTGTGCATGGTTGCCTTGAATGCTGACTCAACTTTAGGTAAAGTATCTCCCAGTTCTGTGGCCTCAAATGTAGTTAGCTTGCCAATCAACATCTCTCTAGTGAAGTTCGGTGTCAAAGGTATGATCTCCTCTATAGCCTGAACTTTGGTTCTATATGCAGGTGTCAAAGATCTAAGTATCTTTGCAATCACTTCTTCCTCGCTGTAGGTTCCTCCAGAGTTCCTAATATCAGTAATCACTTTAGTAATTCTCTGTGCATGTGCTCTGATGTTCTCATCTTCTCTCATCTTCAGTGATTCCATCTTTGTCTTCCAGTTCTGTAACTTTGCTTTCTTTGTAAACTTGTCTCCAACATATAGTGCTTTCATCTTGTCCAGATTTCATGTGCAAAGTCCAAGTCTTTTACTTCAGTAAATTCTCCTTCTGATAGTGCATTGATCAAAGATTCCCTTGAAACCATATTGCATGAAAATAGCTTATTTTCATCTTCAATGGCTTTCTCTAATTCATCCTCAGTCGCTACCTTTTCTTTCTTCTTTGTTATCATCCAGTAATCAATTCCTAGACATAACAAATGTGTTCTCATCTTGTTCTGCCAACTGTCAAAGTTTTCAGGATCAAACTTTGGACTATCCTTCATGTAATAAGTCATCTTCAGGATCACCTCATGCTATTAAACTTTCTCTCTGAGGACCAGTAGCTCTGATACCAATTGTTAGGAATAACAGTCCACAAGACAACTAAGAGGGGGGTGAATTAGTTGTAATATAGATTATTAAAGTTTAAACTTTATAAACCAAATCTACAAATGTAAATGATAACACAGTAAATGTCAACACCATAACACAATATTTGTTGTCGATGAAACCCTGTTAAAGGTAAAACCCTGGTGGGAATTAACACCCACAAATAATGTACTGAGAGTATAGTATCCTTGTTAAAAGATATTAGCCTTGTTAGGAGCTTGTTACAACATTACAGTACACAGTACATGTTAGGAGACAAACCTTGTTAGGAGTCAAAGAAAATAGTAGGCTCACTGCCAAGGCACACTGCCCAAAGAAGGTTAAAGCCACCCTCAAGGATTTACAATCCGAATCAAGTGTATAAAGAAAATACAAAATCCAGTGAACTATTTGATAGCAACTATCTTTGCTTGGTCAGTTCCAATGAAGTATCAACTCTGCTCTATATCCAGTAGTCAACAAGCTTCGCAGCTTCCACACATCTCTATCCTTTATTCTCTACCACATCTTCTCCACAAGAATAGATCATTCATATATACTCTCTTACAATAATTCATTAGGTTGGCCAGTTAAGCTTTCCTAATACATAATTAACTAGGTCGGCCAATTAAGGCTTTCCATCATACAAATAATTATATAACCCCTTGCTAAGATACACACAGTACCTATAACAAGTAAACATCATTTACAATCCATCACATATACTTCTAGATCTGCAATTCATGCTCACAATTAATTCCACATGCTACATGTCTGAAGTCGGCCAACAAATAGGTCTTCTCTAGAATACACGACATAGCTGATGTTACCAGTATCCAAACAACAATTGAACTCAACCCATTCTTCCAACATATGTTAGTTGTCCACCATTAATCTCGCATGATTTAAAATATCTTTGCCAGAAAGATATACCTGAAACACAGAGACCTGCTCTGTCCATAATCACAGTTATAGTCCAGAAAACTAGTCTTCACCAAATCAATTGTAACATCCACAATATACAACATAAAGCCAAGCGACCTTAGGAATAAGGTCAACACAAATCCTTCTACATAAATCCAACTTTGATCATTCTGAAACATCCATACAGTGTTTGTACACTCCTTCCAGTCAAGTAGCCAGTATGTCTTCTTCACAGAAATATATGTTGACATTAGTGACAAAACATGAATATCAACAACATGATCAGTAACCAAAACTAATATCATCCAACATTTCTTTGTTAACCGAATAACAACAGAATATCTATGTTAACCGAGTAACAATGATAAGATTGATTAAGACATCTAAGGGACTTGGTTGTTTTTGTGGTAACTGATTCACCCCTCCCCTCTCAGTTACTCAACTCATTTCCAACAATTGGTATCAGAGCATTTGGTGCTTTCAAGGAAGGTTTCAAGGCCTAAGCTAAAGGTCAGAGATGTCTTACAGAAGGGAGATCCTGAAGCTTAACAAAGACAACTTTGTTGCATGACAAGATTTGATGAGGCTACATCTATCTACTATTGGAGATACTGGTTTTCAATTCTTGGATCACAAGTATGTGGAACCACCGAGACCTATGTCTATGGATCATATGGTGGACATGAAGAATCATAATATAATGATGATTGACATAGCTTCTTCACTCACCTATTCAGAATTTGATGAAGTTAGGGACTACCCTACTGCCTATGATATGTGGAAGAAACTACATGATATCCATGGAGGAGATGAAAATGTAAAGAGAGCCAAAGCAGAAAGTCTTAGAGGTCAGTTTGATCAGATGACAATGAAAGAAGGAGAAGACATTACAAAATACAGTGAAAGAATCAATAAAAGTGTTAGTGCCATCAAAGTTGGCGATGGAAAAATTGAAGACAAAACAATGGTTAGTAAAGTATTGAGAACTTTACTTCCTATATATGTAATTAGAGTTTCAACTATTCAAGCGATAAGGTGCAATAATGATATAACTCTAGATGCATTGGTTGGAAGGCTAACATATTTTGAGTTGGACAATTTTGACAATTATTCTCCTAATCCTAGAAATTTGGAGTCTGCATTCAAAGATAAATTAAACCTTGGTAAGATGGATAGAAACTCAAAAGGAAAACACATTGACAGTGACAGTGATGATGATTTTGTTGATGAAGATCTGGAAATCATTGAAGCATTACTTGCAAAGAGAGTTGCCAAAGGAAAGTACAAAGGAAGAATACCATTGATTGCTTTTCATGTGATGAGGTTGGTCACATTGTTGCTAAGTGTCCAAAGAAAGAAGACAAAGGTGAGAGAAATTTCAACAAGTACAAAGGCAAGAAAGATTTCAAAAGTTACAAAAGCTACAAGGACAAAGGTAAGAAATCTTGTTATATTTCTAAAGCTTCTGATAGTGATGAAGATGAAGATGAAATGGTTTACATTTCTATTAAGGATGAGTCAGATAATGAAAATACTTCACTTTACTCTCATATTAGCAAGAATGAAACTTGGATAATTGATAGTGGTTTTTCTCACCATATGACTAGTTATAAAACTAAATTTGAACATCTTGAGAACTATGATGGTGGGAGTGTCAGTTTTGGGAATGATGAACCTTGCTATGTGAAAGGTAAAGGTTGTATTGCTCTAACTGAAGGAATAAAATGTGATAATGCTTATTGGGTTGAAGGACTAAGGCGTAATCTACTAAGTGTGGCACAACTGAATAACATTGGTTTTAAGTTAGAATTCCTAAATGGTAAGACCAAGCTCCTAGATGGTAAAGGAAACCTAGTTGGAACTGGCAGGCAAACAAAAGGTAGTCTATTCTATCTTGGTCCATATTTTATTACACAAGTAGAAGAAAGTTGGTTATGACATAAAAGATTGTGTCATGTGAATTTTTATAACCTGGTCAACATAAGAAAGAACAAAAGAGTAAGAGGTATTCCTATTTTGAAGAAACCTGAATTGGCAATATGCAAACAATGTCAAATTGGGAAGATGGGAAAAACTAGTTTCAAGAGTAAGAATTACAATACTGAAGCAATCTTGGAGTTGGTGCATACTGAATTATGTGGACCGATTGGAACAACAAGTTAAATAGGTGAGAAGTATTTCATTATATTTGTTGATGACCATTCCAGAATGATGACTGTTATGTTTCTCAAAGAAAAATTAGAAGTTTAAGTGGTACCTTGCCAGAGTTGAGAAGGAAACAAGAAAGAAAATTAAATGCCTAAGATCTGATAGAGGAGGTGAATTCATTTCTAATGAGTTCAATTAATTCTGCAATGAAAGAGGAATCAAAAGACAAGTATCTTCCCCAAGTACACCACAAAAAAATGGGATAGCAGAAAGAAGAAACAGATCTATTATGGATTGTGAAAGAACCTTGATGATTGAAAAGAATGTTGCTACTAAATACTGGAAGGAAGCCATCAAAACTACAATTCACACATTGAACATAGTTCAAATAAATAAAGAGACTGAGCAGACACCTTTTGAACTATGGTATGGCTATAAACCCAATGTTTGTTATTTCAAAGTATTTAGAAGTAAATGTTACATCTTGAAAGAAGAAAGAAATGGAAAATTTGATGTAAAAGGTGATGAAGGTATATTCCTGGGCTACTCCTGCAAAAGAAAAGCATATAAATGTTTGAATCTTGCTACTCATAAAGTCATAGAAAGTGTACATGTAAAGATTTATGAGTTTTCAGAGAGAAGTAAAGAACAGAGCAGTAAAGAGCCCGAGGACTACATGAACTTTGTGTATTATGAACCTAATACTATACCTAAGACACAGGCAATGGTGATTGGACAACAACCATATCGACCACTAAATTCATCAGCACAAGCCTTATTGTAACCTGTGCAACCTGAGCTTCTAACTATTGAAACCAAGTCACAGACAAAGAGAATCGAGTGTCAGACTGAAGAAACTGAGTCACAGACAAAGGAAACTAAGTCACAGATAGAGGGAACCGAGTTACAGACAGAGGCACCCGAGTCACAGATAGAAGCACCCGAGTCTCAGACAATGGAACCCTAGTATCAGTTGGAAGAGAAGGATAGAATGTTTGAGCATGGTGAACCAAGTGGAGCAAGCCCAAAATCAAAGAGGAAGGAACCTATACTTGCAAAATATTTCAGAAGGCATCATGCACCTGAGAAAATAGTTAGAGATCAAACATAAGGAATAATGACAAGGAACAAATTGCAAGGTACATGTTTGCTTAGTGAAATTGAACCTAGATCTATTAAAGATGCATTGAATGATGAAAGTTGGATAGAAGACGTGAATGAAGAGATTGAGCAAATAGAAAGGAAAAAAACCTGGACTCTTGTAACTAGACCAAAAGACAAGAATGTGATTGGTAGTAAGTGGATTTTCATAAACAAGATGAATGAAAAAGGTGAAGTTTCCAGAGGGAGAAATTATATCAGAAATAGAGATTAACATAAGAGGGAGTTTTCTAGATGAGAATCATAATGAATATAAGGACATTAATAAACTATTTCTATCATTATTCCTGTTGCTCTATAATTCTTTGTATTATGACATGCTATGTTGCCATCAATGCCAAAGAGGGAGATTGTTGATGACAATTATTCAATTGTGTATTGTCATTGATGTATACACAAATGTAGTGATGTTACACAAATGTCTATACCTAAACCAAGCACAGTCAGTGTATGCCAAGCTCTCTCGAGTATTGAAGAAGACCAAAGTGATTTTCAGTTCTAACTGAGTTCACTCAGGAATTACAGTAACAGTCGGGCATTGAAGGATTACAGTGTTAACCAAGTTAGATATTTAGTGTCAGCCAACTAACAACAAATTACACTTTATGTTTAATTGGTTATATGCAGCTAACATACTTTTGTTTTATTGTTTATTTGAAGGTTATTCAAGCCGAATTGACAAGGCTTATCATATATATACAAGGTCAAGTTTGGATTGAATGTGTGTAAGAGTATGAGTTTTGATATGAAGAGTGAAGGAAAAATCAGATGGGATTCTGATTAAGGATAGAACATCCAGACAGAGATGCAATAGAATATTTGATCAGTGAGGATCCAGTTTAAAGCTAGAGCAGAGATCTGAATCAGAAAAGATTGTTGCTTCATCAAATAAGTCAATCCATTGTTACTCTCTAACAATTGTAGCAGTGATCCAAATCTCTTTACAGAGTAGACTTGATAGTATTTTGTAAATCCTCTCACATGGTGACATTTCTACATTGAAGTTTTTGAAGACCTCTAACAAGGCCACTCCTTACAAGTTGATTAAATCCTCTAACAGGGTCACACCTTACAGTGTGTTTTTATGACCTTTAACAGGGTTGGCTCCTAACAGGGCTCACTTCAGAAGAGTGAAAAACAATAACTAGTTGCAATTGGTGGTTTTCCCAAATTAGGTTTCCACGTTAAATCTTGGTGTCATCTATGTACATATTTTTTTTTATGCTTTATGTTTCTGCACTTAATCAGTAAAAGATAATCACAGTTAATATCTTAAGATTTGCTTTGTTAACCGAGTAACAATAGAATATCTATGTTAACCGAGTAACAATAATAGGTTTGATTAAGACATCTAAGGGACTTGGATTTATTTTTGTGGTAATTGATTCACCCATCCCCTCTCAGTTACTCAACTCATTTCCAACACCATGATAGATACGCATGTATAAAGATACCTCATTTTTGTGAAGGACAAAATAAAGACACTATATAGCTTGCCTTATATCTTTCCAAATAAATATGTGTTACCTCTAACACCAAAATTAGACGAAAATTTTCAAATGCCAAGATGATCCACTTTCGCCAAACATTTATTCTCTTTAGAAGATATGGACCCATGATTCTATGTAGAAGATCTTCCCAATTTATAAATGAACTGTAGGATTTGAGAGATACAAATCCACAAAATGCCAAGAATACCTGCATGCAAATAACTTGTTACAGGAGAGAAGCAGAAAGAGGGAAAAAGAAGAACTTCGAAGTTGCTCAAAATGTAAGAGCGAAATTATAATCTGAATTAATGAAAAAGGAACTACACAGTTCAACCTATAAAGCTAAACGAAACCCTAAAACTAGAAAATCTAGGTTGCACATTAATAATTAATATAAATATTAATTATAATGCACCTGAGAGATAGCTTAAGTAAGCTAGTGTAATAAACAACTTAATTAATTAAATCAAAGTGATCTAATTAATAAGTGTAAATAGATAATTACTCTAACACCCCCCCTTAAGTGAAGCTTAGGAGGTAAGCTAACCTAGCACAACTATGAAAGCAGGAAAATGGGTCCCGACAATAAGGCCTGATCAAGTACCCAAGCACAACCAAATCTCTGTAAAACAGAGAAATAGAGAAAACCACATGGGAAAAACCCTACTCCAAGAAGAGATAGAAAAAAAATACAGAAAATAATGGCTCAAGAGACTCTCTCAAAACCATAAGTACAATCAAACCACCCATGAGAGAGGAATGAGACACCAAAGCCCCCCAGAATGATGGAACCCCTATAGGAATGATCGAACCAATGGAACTCCAATGTGGAAGAAACAGAGGCACGAAGCAACAAGGAAAGCCCTGAATGAGAGGTGAAATCGGAAAGCCTAACTGGTGCTCAAAGGAGAATGAATGAGACTCCTAGAATGGAATCCCCAATGAAGGTGGGACAATAGATGAGCTGAATCTATCAGCTGGGAGGAGATGAATTTCCTCGGATATGCCCTCAACAACTGGAGTGGAAAGCTCGATGCAGGGAGCGACCATAACAGGGACAGTTGAAGAAGAATCATGCTGAAGAAATGCAGACGCAACAAGAGGAGGAGGTGGAGAAGCCACAACATTGATCTCAGGAGCAACACAGAAGTTCATGTAACCCGACTTCTTCTCACTAGGCACTTGTGAAGTAGGAGAGATATTCTCTGACAATGGAGATGGTGGACCAAAATGGGAGGAGTATAAGCGGGTGGCATGATCAACTGACCTTGTAGCAACAATATGTCCTGTCACACTATCTTTGATGTGCACGAAATCTGGAGTGAACTCAATTGTCCTCCCTGTCCCACTGTGAGTAACCTGATAGATGGAGAGAAGGTTAGAGGACAAGGATGGAACACATAGTACATCATGGAATGCACTACCATTAATGTCATTAGAACCCTGCCCACACACAAGCATACAAATGTCATTCCCCATCAAGATGTGTGGGGTAGGAGAGGCCACAAAAGATGAGAAGGAACTCTGAGAAGATGCCATATGATGTGAAGCACTGGAATCCAGCAACCACCTAGAAGAGGGAGCTATAGCAGATGCACATAAGGCATGACCCTTTCCATTGTTTGACCCATCTTCCTGAGAGGATGATGAAGAAGACCAGTGAGAAGAGGAGGGAGGAATGTCAATCTTGCTCTTGTGAAGAAGAGTTGTCAACTCAGAAATCTGTTGGGCATATCCATCTACCTTCTTCTAAAAACACTGATACTCATCATGATTGAACTTATTGCAATAAGTATACTTAGGTTTGTCAGTCTTTGATTTACCCTAAGGTGAAGGAGGTGGGCCAGAGGAATGCTGAGAAGGGGAATCCTTCCAAGATGGTGTGGTTGATGATACTTATTTTTGCTCTAGCGTTCGTGAAGATGGGTGAGCAACCAAGGCATGGCTCATAAAGCTAGAAGCATCATTCAATTGTTGAAGCTTTGACTGCTCTCAAGTCAACCGATCATAGAAGGCCGCAAAGGAAGGCATATTATGCCTAGGACCCAAGGCATCCATAGTGGAATAGAAAGTGGAGGAGAAAATCTAGAACTGTCCGCGAAGCTTTGAGAGTATCAAGAAGATACACTCATCATCTGATTTGGTCTTCCCACATCCCTATAAAAGTGATCGAAGAGCATTGAACTTCATCAAGAAGTCCTCAATGGTGGAAAAACTATCAGGAGACAAAGTGGTCAACTCTGCATCAACCTATAGTGCCCAAAACTCATTCACTATGCCAAACAAATCTGAAAACTTGCCTAAAATAGCTCAAGGAGTGGTCAAACCATCCAGGTGAAACAAGAGACTATCTGAGATGTTCAGTGTAATCAAGCCCATGGTTTCATCCATTTTGTTTCTGTGTTGAAGAACCTCAAAAGGGCACTGCAGAACAAGTTGGTGCTCATCTAGACATGAACATAAGCCACGTGACATAAGTAGCCTTGTCATGTGTGCTTTCCAGGTGTGATAGTTGTGAGGTATCAGTCGGACCACATAGGGGTCTGACATTGAGAAAAGAAGGTGGAAGTAGAAGGGTCTTTTCTGAATTAAATTACAGAAAGGAAAGTGCACCCCCCACAATGTATAAATCTATCCCCTATACACCAAAGAAACAACTATAGAAAGCACAAAAAACTAGAAGAAAACCTGGACGCCAAATGCAGAGATGGAGGAATCGGAAGCCTCTAATTCAATGCCAAAAATAGGAGCTCAAATAGTCAAATGAATAAACAAAACCAACATCATCGTCTCCGGCTCAGAACGAGCTTTCTAGCAATATTTTATTTTTCAAAAACAGACACTAGATGCAAAACTTATGCCCAAAATACCAACTGCACCTCCAAGAAATGAGCTCTTTGGAAAAACATAGAGACGAAAAAAAATTTGATGGTCAAATGACCGTCGCAGCACCTAGGAACAAATTTGACGGTCGTCGGCATGTCACGGGCCTGTCTGGCCGAAAAAAATTTCTGGTCATTGGGATGCTGATGTCACCCCCTGGGATGATGACATCATAGAGGGGTTGCCAAGTGGCGGCGCGGGGGCTGAGCAGGGGCGGCGCAGGCAGGCGGGGGTGGTGGCCGAGTGGGGCTGCGCCGACGGCGGCTGCCGGGCAACCTACTAGTGGTGCGCCGGCAAGGGTCAAGTCGGGGTGGCGCAGCGGTAGCGCGATGATGTTGTGACTGTTTGCACCCCAAGAGTTCCCTAAAAGGGCCTTTTTTAAAAAAAATTTAAATTTTTTTCTTGGGAAGCGTGTTGTACGACCTAAGGGGCAAAACAAAATTCCCAGAAGCTACTGTGGCCAAATATGGCCAACTTTATATGAAAAGTTGATCTCACGAGCCCTCTGAGCACAATGGCGACATCCATTTTTGCTCAAAATGCTCTAGAAAAAAGTGTCTCCTCCAGATTGAAGAAAAAACCCTAGAAAAGCTGTGGTTTTCATCTTCGAATCACGACTTCAAGAACTCCAGACTAGGTAGCACCAGGGAAGCTCTGAGACCATGTAGGATTTGAGAGATACAAATCCACAAAATGCCAAGAATACCTGTATGCAAATAACCTGTTACATGAGAGAAGTAGAAAGAGGGAAAAAGAAGAACTCAGAAGTTGCTCAAAATGTAAGAGCGAAATTATAATTTGAATTAATGAAAAAGGAACTACAAAGTTCAACCTATAAAGGTGAACAAAACCCTAAGACTAGAAAAGCTAGGTTGCACATTAATAATTAATATAAATATTAATTATAATGCACCTGAGAGATAGCTTAAGTAAACTAGAGTAATAAACAACTTAATTAATTAAATCAAAGTGATCTAATTAATAAGTGTAAACAGATAATTACTCTAACATTAACATGACGAAAAAACAAAATGTGATGAAAGAAAATTGGAAATAGTGATGAATAGGATATGGATTCAAATTTTCACTCACATGGTCAAACAAGCTAGGAAACATCACACCCCAAATTTCATCTCTGTTTCATTACATTAGGAAGGGGAAAGTACCAACTAGGCTTAAGGGAATTCAAGCATTGAATGGGTGTAGGAGTTTCTCCCTTTGGTAAGAGTGTAATGGAAAATTAATGAATTTTGGAGTGAATAAAGTAGGATAAGATAAGATGCAAGGAAGACAAATTTGTAGATGCAGACATATAGCAGACTGATATCCAAATTTTGAAACCATATATAGGAAGTAGACACTGGAACTTCAATCTGCATAGAATGTTTTAACCCGAAATGTCTGTCAAGGGTGACCTTGAGTGTAGGGGACAACTAGACTCACTCCTACTATTGAGAGGTGTCCTTGAACAACCAATAAAAATATGAAGGTAGGGATTTGTAGCAAACTGCCAGATCTTCCTGAATCTAAATCTGAAACTCCATCACCTATCATGTGCACACAAAAAATGGGGAAAATGTTGGGAGAAAGGGATTTGCCTTAATCAAACCCATATAGGAATTAACCTTGAAATAAAATTGACATTACATAAAATAAGATGTCAATTATAGAGGATTGACTAGATGTTATACCTTCACAAGTGTTGAATTACTCACGAGTATTAGATTGTGAGAACAATATAGCAATAAAGATATAGAAGTGAGTAGATGGAGAAATATCTTTTAGGGAATTAGGAAATATATCACCCCTTCCTCCATAATGTCATCCTACTATACCAAGAGAATCTTATGGGGGGGGGAACATACCAAGAGAATAATCAACATCATTCTCCAATGATTCATCCCAAAGATGGATATCATTGAGGGAAGTGCTAAAAGTATCTTCTTGCATTAATATGTCCTCACGAGGGAGAGAAGTTTGGGAGTTGAATAATTGAGAGATTAATAAAGGGGTTTGTTGTATACCCTAAATCCTTCAATCACATTAGTTAACTTTTGGAAAAAAAGATAGTTTAAGAGGTGTAGAGGAAGGTTTAGTAGATTTGAAGTCATCAAAGGCTTTGTCCATCATAACAAAATCTTCACTACTAAATGGGTCATCAAAGGCATTAAAACTTTGTAAAAAGAAATCTGACATTTTGTAATGAAACAAGCTAATGTAAAAAAGCACTAATCAAAACACACATAACAACACATGAAAATAAATGTTTTTATATTTTTTGTTTTTAACATGCAAATGCAATGCAATAATAAAGTAGATCTATGAAATAATGTAAACTTTTATGCCCTTTTTCATTATCAATGAATGTAAAAATAAGACTAAAAATTAAAACTAAATGGATGAAATGTAGATCTAAACACCAAATCAGAAGTGGAAATGTCATGTGTCAGGTTCACCAAATTGTAGAATATGTGAAATTAGATATCTAAATGCATAAAATGTAGCAAAGATATGATGTAAATATTGACTAATTCAATGCATACAAAGGAGATCTAGACACCAAATCATAATGGAAATGCCCTATTTTGGGTTCACCAAAATCTACAATATGAAAGGGGGATCACCTAAAATCCCAGTTTCCCCATTTTATAAGGCACATTGGAATACAAAACCACCTCAAGATGAATATTATTGACACCACATGATAGGAAGGATACCAATGTAATATCTATGCTTCTAGGGTCTCTATTCCTTTGCTACTTAGAAATGATAAGGGAAGAGATAATGTTGTAATGCAAGAGACTAAATAAGATACGAAATGAACTTGATAAACTATAAAATGAAGTCTAAATGAAGATTGAAAAGGACTTATGTGCACCTGGAGTCAAGATGGGAAGTATATTGTTTTAGATATGAATTGCCTGACAGATGGAATCTCAAAAACACTTGTAACTGCAAATCCAAGGTCTTGGTACTAGAACCTATTTAAGGTATGAATTTGAGCAAAATATGTTGGGTACAAAATGACCTATCTTTATGATCAATTAGTATGAGAAGATAGATACCTCTTGACTAAATTGATTTCATTATGTTCTTGGGAATAGAAAATCTCTATCATTATATTCCCTGTGCTTTAGGCTAAAACTTTCAGGGTTGCTCCATCAGATCTTGATATTTCTGTAAATTTTTTGGCAGTTGCACTACTTGTACAAGTGCACATAGAAAAAATGGGAAAGAAGGTTGAATGAAGGGGGCAAACCCATCTTTGCAATCAACCTTGAAATGAAATAAAATAAACAAAAAATTATGTTGCCATATAACAGAGGTTAGATATGAGAAATGAAGTATATCATACCTTGGCAACAAACATACTTCTTTGAATGTGATCAAATGTATTGATGCAAAAGCTTTGACTTAACACAAAAACCCAAAAGAAAATCATGAAAGATAAAACCTCGTGAAATGGATATTTTAATTTTCCAAAATGCTTGAGAGAGAATAAAGAAGACTTGAATGAAGAGGTATGTGTGTCTCCTTCCTTGATACAACCTTAGGCCTTTAACAAGGGAAAGAAGCTAGATCCATGGAGAAGAACACCTTGAATTCTTTAGAATAAGTCTAGATCTTGAATACTTGGACTTGATTACTTGATGACTCTTGATCTTAATTTGCTTCATTACATAAGATTGCTCAATTATGGATGCTTGATAATAATTATGGATAATGGATACCAAAATAAGGAGAGATAGGGTGTTTATACCCTCACAACATCTTGGCGTTTAAAACTCAAGCAGGCTGATTGGAAATCCAAATGCCGCACTAAAATACTGAGATAGGGCCCAGATTCCAATTTGGACCCAATTCTTGGGGAACATAACGACCCAATAATTATATTTGAAAGAACATAATGACCTAGCTATTTTGTTCCACCCAATCAAAGCCCAAATTGGACCCATAGATCCCAGAAAGTTAGGGGATGTAGAATTACAAGGTACAACTAATTTCAAAGTTGAGACAAAACACGAAGGCCAAAATGGTACCATAGGTCCTAGGTGATGAAATGAATTATTGGATTGGAGAAAAAAAGATAGAAGATCACACTTAGAAGTAAGGGTTTACCTTGATTTTGAACAATATTGAAATGAAAAAGGACCCATATTTGAATTTAGATGTCCATTAAGTGCCATATGGGGTCCTGTTGTAGAAAATACACTAAGATAAGTACTAAATAATCCTTAAATTATAATCAAGTGCTTACAATTTAGGACAGTACATACACGCACATATATATATGCATGTGTGTATATATGTATGTATATACATACAAACATATATACATACATACATATACACACACATGTACATACATATATATATCTATATATATATACATATGTATATATACATATATACATATATGTATATATACATATATATATATACATATATGTATATATACATATAC
>MU224113.1:2604234-2616654 GCA_018584345.1 Thuja plicata
TATATATATATATATATATGTACATATATACATATATTGACACACACACACACACACACACACACACACACAATGTTGAAGGAAAAGTAACTGTAAAAAGTTTAGAATTGTAGATTGCAAGAACAATTGATAAGATTGTGAATTGTAAATTACAAGAGTATGTGAATTGCAAATTACAAGAGAAATTGTGATAACACCAACTATGAGGACTGCAATTATTTTTCCTGAGAAATAAGAATATTGATACCTTTCCCCTAGATGTTTCCTTGATGTTTTGTCAAGTTTTCACTGTGTAAATCAATGTCTTGTGTGTTATTATATTATCCCATTTTATATTGTGTGTTATTTCTTTGCAACTAATTTTTGCTATAATATTTTATCATTTGGGTTTATGCTTTCGCTTCCACAACAATGGGGATCCTTGAAAGTGATGTAGTCTTTGACCTTGAATCTAGGATAGGAGATCATGAATGCCTTCACACATGCTAGGATTTAGACATTACTCCATATCTTATGTGCTTGATGCTTGAATGAAGTTGATTACTCTTTGAATGCTTGAGTTCTCTAATTGAATTGCAACATAACGTATTGGATTCAAAATTGATCCTTGGATCCCAAAATAAGGGAGGTAGCCTTGTACTTATACCTCTCCTAGCCATTTCAAGGCTCAAATCTCGAAGAAGGATAATAAGGATTTGATATCCTTCTCAAAATAAAAAGACTAATCTCCAGTTCAAATTTGGGGCCAATCTGTGGTGTAAGGTACACCTCCCAATGTAGGGGCGAATTGGGCCACCCCATACACTTTGAGGCACCCTTTATGAGGAAATCAGGGCTCAAATTTAAATTAGAGTTCATATGGATACGGGGATATAAAAAATATGCTCAAAATTTAGGTATGATCAAGAATAACATGTATGGACACCTTGGACACTAAAATAGGGCCTAACTAAGTACTAAAATTATAAGTGGTTATAATTTAGGATGCTACATTTAGTCCCCACTTTAGCGATAGTATGAACCTACTTCATAATCATGGTAAAGTAGATCAAAGCACAAGAAAGAGATCCCATCAAGGTAAAAGAGACAAGGAAAACACCAACCCCCCAAGTGACGTAGGTCCTCATCAATCTTAAACCAAGATGGAAGCAACATTCACAAAAAAAAAAAGATAACATGTCTAAACCATCATATTAAGGTAAAACTTACTATGGTCATGTAAAGAAAAATAAAGGGATGCAAAAGATGGATTTGATAGTCTAACAAGCTATGTTATGCTAGTCAACCCATCAAAAGGATAATTAGGTAAAGCATTGCTTGCAAGGAGATCTACCAAAAAAGAGGATTAGACCCAAGGAAAGTAGTACTGTATCCAAAGGATTATGCCTTAGGAAAGTATTGTTTTCAAAGGAATTCACAAATAAGGAGGATTAGGCCCAAGGAAAATATTATTTCCAAAGGAATCTACTAAAAGGATATTACTAAGAAAAAGACAAGGTTTACCAAGTAATTCACAAAACATAGATTAATATGGCATGTGCATAATGTGTAACAAATTGGTATATGACCCCACATAAAAGAAATTACATATAAATTAATGGGAGTAATAGATTTAAGGTAGGATACACCTGAAGACATGCATGTTTCCAATATCACTTTCCCCAAACAAGGACGAACCAAGGGAAATGAATTACATGATAAAAACACCACAAAGGGGTATACTAACTCTGGGGTTAGTATGCATATGTAATAATTTCATGTATATTAAGAATAAATGTAATGAATTTATCTCATCCCCCAAAGGTAGTAGAACTATGAGTACAAATGAAGAAGAGCACATAAGAGACATGAAAAAAATATTTTTGGGTCAACATTGCAAAGACAAAAAAGATAGATGGCTACTACCACTTTGTATCATCCCCAAATAGACAACACAATGGTACATTTATGACAATATCACATGCATGACATAACATGTATACAACATATATAAGGAATGAGATACAAATTGTGGAATGTTACGACAAGTTTGATCCCTTTATCACCTTGCACTAACGAAGCAACAAGGGTCATCTAAAGAAATATATACAAAACATATAACAAGTACCACATCATGGTGGAAGAACATAACAAATAAGAAAACAGATAATAAATTCCACCACACAAGATGAGCTAGTGAAGTGTCTCGTCCACCCCCCCTCCCCCCCACATCCTGGTTATCATTACTTAGGAGGGCAATGCACAAGAGGTGCAACATTGAGCACAATAGATGGAGACACTGCAAGATCCAAACAAGGACCATGCTCTAATGATGAATGACTTTGTTTTTCACATGGATCTAGGGATAACATTTGTAAAATTTTTGCAAATAATTCATGATTGATTTCAATAACCTCATACATGTCATTAAAATTGTTAAGATCAACATCATTTTCATTATTAACATTTTTATCACCATCAAGAGTTTCTTCATCATCTAGATTAATAATAATAGGATTTTCAATATGAAAACAATAATCATCATGTTTAGACAATTTCATTTTATTTAGATTAACTTCCTCCCTTGGGCTATGCATATGTTGGTCAAAGGGAATCAAAGCATCATGAGGTGTCTTAGGGGAGAAAATCCTTTGGCAAGCTAGTTCATGGGCCCTAGCACAACGTCTACAGCGGTGGTCAAGTTCACAATAGTTACATTTAGTTTTTCTTGTTATATGGGAAGGCTTGGGATCAATCAACATTAGCTCCTTTTCTTTCTTACAAGGAAGACCAAAAGGGGCCTCACTAGGTTAAGAGATAGACGATGTGGAACACTTGTAAGATATACAAGGTTCAATGGAGGTTTTTTGGAGGTATAAGTAGTATGAATAAGAGGTGTGGAAGGAGTATGTGTATATGATAAGGAGATGGGACATCCTTAGGAATGCTCAATTCAAAATTCTTTTGGGCTTTGAAATTTTGGTAAGATAAGAAGACGTAATCTTGGCAAGGTTGTAATGGTTGAGATATGGTAGGCCAAAATAATTCAAGTTCAAAGTTCCCTAAAATATCTAAAGGTTGATAGAGACTATGGTTGATTATGATGATTTATCCATTATAGGTAAATTTCAAACACTCATGGATATGAGAGACAATAGCTTTCAAATAAGTGATCCCATGAAGGCCAAATTTTTCTTGGAATTGATAGGAAGTTGGGATGAAAACAAAGGTAACATCCAAGCATGTCCTACCAAATTTAAAGGGAAAAGTGATGGAACCATGGGTAGGAAAATTAAAACCATTATAAGTCTTAGTAATCACATATATTTTTTCATAGGATTCTTGATGAAATTGTCTTGCATAAAGATGCTCCTCCGTTATACAATTCACCATGCAAGTAGGATCAATAAGCATTCCCTGGGAGAACTTATCATTAATCTTCACAAAAATATATAGAGGTCCATTGGGTGGGTTAATAGTCTCCTTGAGATCAAATTTAATGCAAAGCTTAGGTTTGGGTTTGGGTTTAGTTTGGTTCAATCAATGAGAGCAACAAAATTATTGGCCACACTAATTGTATTATCAAGATTCATAGTGATGGGCTCATGGGGTATAATGATATTGGTTGAGGAAGGAAATAGCGTAGGTTCAATTGTATTAGTAGAATGGGAAAGAAAAAGATTAGTATAGATTTCTAATTTTGGGTAGGGACTGTAACCTATTTGTTTTGTTTGTAATTTACACCCTCAACAATGATGGTATAATTATCTACGAGGTCCTAGATAATAGTATTCAAACAAAAACACTTCTTAGTACCATGGCCAAGCTGATGATGGTATTGAAAAAATACTTTGGGATCATGAGAAGTTGGCAATGGTTTGGAGGGATCAATCAATTTGACAAGATGAAGTTTCAAAATGATAACATTAATCAACTTTAACATAACATTATGAAAAGATTCATAAAGAGATGTAAAAGTATCAAATGATTTAAACATAGATGACAAAAGAGCCACACATAATGTTGTAGCTACCACTTGTACACTAACATTTTTGGAATAATTGTTGATCTTGATGAAGCCTTTTGTTGGTTTTTTGGAACTTTTGAGATGATTGTCGAGAGGCATCACTTTTATCAACTAGAGCAATTGGAGCGGATGACTCAAACTGGCCCACCTGAAGCTGATAATTATGAAGCATTACACATAATTGGGTAAAATAAATAAACTTGAGAAAAAATTGTCTAATGTCTTTTTGCAAATTAGAAATAAAAATACGTTGAATATCCATATCATGCACATGAAAAGAAACTTGAACATGCAAATGTTTAACTCAACCAATAAAATCAACCACTTTTTCCTTAACACCTTGCTTGCAATGAATTAAATCAGTTAAAGAAATTCGAGGACCAATATTATTTTAAATTTTTTGAATGAAAGCATTTGCAATTTTTTGAAATGAGTCAATAGAATAAGGAGGAAAAGAACAAAACCATGTAAGGCCTTATCTCTAAATGTCCTAATAAATTTGTTTTCCATAGATCTATGATCATTAAAGAAGTTACTACACAAGGTTTGAAATGTTTTCACATGAGTTAAGGGACCACCTTTTCCATTATATGTCTCTAAGTAAGATATTTGCATGCATTGAGGGATAATGACACTAATGATATCTTGGGACAAAGATCTAGAAATGTCACAAGTGGGAATATTGAATTTGGATTGGGTTATAGAGGCAAGTTGTTGTTTTTGTAAGGATGAAACACTTTGGGAAAGGTAATTAATGGTGGCTTCAATGGATATGTTGGTATTGGACATATGTGAAATTAAATGATTTAGAATATTGTGGTAAATGGAGGGAGCATTGGAATATGAAGTGGAACATTATGGTAGGTAGGTATAGATGATGGGCGGGGAATACATGTAGCACTCATAGGAGGATGGATGATATGATTAGGAATACTTCCGAGACTAACATGTGTAGGATTGACATTTTGAATAGATGTAGTCATGATAGATATATTATGTGTAGGCACATTAGGTAAGGATGTTTGAATAGGAATGATTCTCTCAAAATTGGTATTATGATTAGAAAGATTAAGATCTTGAGCACAACTTTTCATAGTCACAAGGTTATCATCAATAATATGGGATATGCCAAACAATAAGTTAATACCATATGAAGCAATACCATGTTCATCATTGTGAATCAACTTCATCAATCCTTCTACCAAGGGGATTGCCTCACTATTAGAATGTTCTTGTCATAACCATTGCTCAATATTTTCAAAATCATGGGAAGGTTTTTGTACTTGGGCAGGAGAAACTCTTAAGGATTAATCCTCATCAGGAGAAGAATGGGAAGAGGGATTCTTAATAATAGTAGGCATGTCATTAGTTGGTATAGAGGTATCATATAAATTCCTATGGAAAATGTTAACTTAGGATCAACACACTTAAACGAACCCATAAGTTTACAAATTCTTCTCACAGGTATGTTATGTGTAGGGATCAAGGTTATAAAAATCATACAAAAAAAAGAAGAAAGATATGTTTAAATAATGCAAAATAATATTAAATTGATTATTTAAAAACTTTATTAAGTAAATATAAATCAAATGTGAAATAGAAAGATGGAGATCATGCAAAACAAGACGTAATGTATCATAATGATTACACATACAAGCTAATGAAATGAATAAAGTAAAATCTAATCATCCAAAAATGTAATGCAAATATGATCTAAACACCAAATCAAAATGAAAATGCAAGGATGTTGGGTTCATCAAAATGTGATGAGAGAAAATTGGAAACATAGGGAATTGAGCAAGATAGGGATGAATGCTCACTAGGATGGTCAAAAAGGTAGGAAGAATCATATCCCAAGTTCCATCTCTCTTTCATTATATTAGGAAGGGGAAATTACTTACTACGCTTGAGGGATGTAGAAAGAAAGGATCTATAAAAGACTATTAAATCTTCCTAAATCTTAATTTGAAACTCCATCACTTGTCACCTGCACATAGAAAATGAGAAAAATATTGGAAGAAAGGGGTTTTCCTCAGGCAAACCCTTATATAGGAATTAACCTTGAAATCAAATTGAAATTTCATAAAGGAAAAGTGTGTTGTCATTAGTAGAGGTTTGACAAGATGTTATACCTTCAAAAGTGTTGAATTACTCATGAAGATGATTGAAAATTGTCTTGATGTAGTCCTTGACCTTGGATCTAGGATATGAAGAACATGAATGCCTACACACATGATATAATTTATACATTACTCCATATCTTCCATGCTTGATTCTTGAATAGAGTTGACTCCTTAAATGCTTGAGTGCTTGAATAGAATTACAATGCAATGTATTGGATTCAAAATTGATTCATGGACCCCAAAATGAGGGAGGTAGCCTTGTACATATACCTCTTTTTGGTGTAATTAATTATTCACCTAATTAAAATTTACTTAATCTTACTTAGGATAATGCATACATACTAGTTTTCATTTAAGATACTTATGAGTTTGCACCTTTATTTGCACATGGTGTAGGGTAAATTCCACTTTAGGTGGTTATAGTTGTTATCACATTTTCACTTTATCTATTATCTCCAAATTTAGTGCACTTATCACTTATCATCCTCCACATGTTGCACATACTTCATTGCATGATGGAGAATAATCCACCTTTGGTGGACATGTGATTCCACCTATTCTAGTTGATAATTTATCTTCTCCTTATCATAGTATCTTATTACCTTTGTTAATCAACTGATGGAGATGATGACGACCGAGTGATAATAGTTATACATGTTTGTAGAAATGGTTAGATCAGTTGTTATTTTGTCATTGATGTATATAAATTGATTACTGATTTTTTTTGAGTTACCACATCATAAGAAAGAGAAGTTAAATGGGTGAAAAATATAGATCAGAAAATGATGATGTAATGTTGATATATAGTTGTTTTCTATTATATATTTTATGTTATCAAATCGGTATGTTTGATTGATTAAGTTGAAGATTGCAAAGAATTAAGTTATGACTAAAAATAGTTACTCTATCGAGCTAGACAAAGTCAGTCGATATAGAGTTGTGTTAGTCGGTTTCCATTACTGAGCACCAAGAATGAGTCAGGAACTAAGAAGTGAATGAAGTTACTTACCGAGTTGCAAGGCAAGTTACTGAGTACAGGATAATGATTGAAAATGATGATAAGATCAAATTTAATATGAAGCTATGATGATCTAGATGTTGATAAGGATTAAAGGAAGTTTTTTAGAAGATCTACGAGAGATAAAATTCAATGAGAAGATTAAAGGTGAAGATTAAGCAGTTAAGCCTGAATATTAGAGTTCCAAGAAAAATTTCAAGTTATGAGGTAAAATTTAAATGATTTAGTGAGTTGAGATTTGTGAAGAAGATGATCGAATGGATGAGAGTAAATAATGGAAAACGTAAGCAAGGAGATTAAGAGGAAAAAGTTTATCTATATAAAGGATGAGAAATAACAGATAAGTGATGTTGGTGAGTTGAATTGAGAAGAAGAAGAAGAAGAAGATGAAGAACAAAAGTTACCTAGTAGAGAAGAGAACCAGAAAGAGCAGAATTTATAGTCTAGAGAAAAGACAAACAAAGTATGTGATTCCAGTATTCATGTGAGCACAAAGTATATGACCCTGATGACATGTAACTGATTGAATGTTTGAAGATGTCAAGTTGATCACTGAAATGCAAAAAGATAATGCAAGATATTAAATCAGTTAATGGATTGTATTGTCATTGATGTCAACTTGATGTAATCTAATCGATTATATTCAAAGTGTCAAAGAATTCAGAGAATCAGAGAGATAAAGATTATGCTTTGAGTTATACATAAAATAAAAGCATTCACTACGTGACTTCAAACACTAACAACCAGTAGAACTTGACAGACAGAGATCACCAAAAGTTAAGTTACAGTAACACCTAAGTACGAAAACTAACGAGCATTATCGATGAGCAGAATCACAAGCATACCCGATGACCAAAATCATAGTGTAACCCGATAGACAGACATGCCCAAAGGATAGACATGACAGAAGGAATGACAACCCTGATGGACAGACAACCCAGATGGAGAAGCCTGAGGAGAACTGGAGTGTTGACTGAAGCCAACAAGAGCTAAAACACCAAAATTAACTAGAGTTCAAAAATGACAAAATATCTAGCTGACAGAGCTAAATATAGACTTAACTGGTAGTCATCATTGTTTTCATCGAAAAGATAAAGCCAAAGATAAGTAAAGGATTTAAAGATCTTTTTTCCCAGTTGGCAAGAAGATCTCTGCAAGACAAAACAAGAGTTTTGCTTTAAATCTAATTGGCTAACATTGTGGATCACGCCAAGATCAAGAAAATCAAGAACCTAGAAATGGTGATATCATGTCTATAAAAGAGACAAATTAATTCATTACGAATTAAGGGGAGTGAATGAAAAAGAGGACGCTGGAGAGAAATTGATGAAGAACAACTTCATACAGTCTTGATCAATCAGGCTGAGGAAAGAGCTAAAGATTTCTACAAACACCGAGCAATAGAGCATAGCATCACTGAGTAGAACAAAAGTGGAGCAAAGGTATTGAAAAGATATATTGATCAGATTGGTTTTATGAGCTTACAATAGATCTAAAAATTTGCAAGTATAAGTTGTATATGTGAATAGATCATATTGTTTCAATTTAACCATTGGTACAGAAAGTCTCTAACCCAGTAGGTTTTAAAGATCATTTCTATATTGAGATACATCCCAACAAGTATCAAAAAGTTTGATCATGAAGATAGCATGAGATGCCAGATACCTATTGATAGACCAAGAGAGTGTTTGATCAAGGAAGGTAGCATAGAGATGCTCGATATCAAGTGACAAACTAATTTTTTAAATCCTCTAACAAGGTCACACCTAAAAGTGTGTTTATAACCTTTAACATGGTTGGCTCTTCACCGAGCTCACTTCAGAAGAGTGAAAATTTTGGGTTACCAGTCCCAAGTGGTTTTTCCCTTAACAAGGTTTCCACATTAAAAATTCATGTGTCAATGTGTTTATGAGTCATTACTTTAGTGTTTTGCATTACACATAGCTAATCTGGATTGATCGGTATACTCTAAGTAATTTATTGTTTTTCAGTAAATTGAAAGAGTGTTATTTGGTAAATATACAAAATAATGATTAACAAAGCATTCCGAGCAGTAGTAATTTGATAAGTATATTTGAAGGCATTCATCTTATAGGACTAAAGATAACTAGAGGCTTAATATTGTGGTACTAAGTTTTTGGGTTGATTAATTGGAATATTTTTTAGGCCACTAATTTACCCCCCTCTCAGTTATTACTAACAGACCCAAGCAAAGGTAGTTTCTATATTTACATATCAAAGTTTTACTATTGCTTATTAGCATTTGTAACAGAGAAAAATCTCTTAAGCGAGTGGATTTAACACTCCTATTTATAAATCCTGGAAGTAGGTGACATTCCAAAAGAGTGTTTAAACACCTCTAACAAGGCCACTCCTAATAGGGTGAACATCTAAATAGATCTAAGGTAAATCCCTTAACAGGGTCACATCTAGGAAATGTGTTTATGATCTTTAACATGATAAGTTCTTAACCGAGCATACTTCAGAAGGGTACATTTTTATTGTGGGTCACAATTCCCATAGAGGTTTTTCCATTATTGGGTTTCCTCATTAAATCTGGTGTTTACTGAGTTTGAATGATTTATTTGCATATTATGAAATATATGGTTGTTTAAGTTATTAAGTTATTTGGTGAGCCGGTCATTACTGTATTCAGTTCTACCAAGTGAATCAATGAACTAAGTTTTAAGTATTTAAATTTGATTTTGTTTGATTCACCCCCCCCTCTCAGTGGACCAACGACCTTTCCTATATAAGTAGACATGTCTACATTATAACTATCTCAATGAATCTGTTAATTATGGTATTGTAATCCAGTTGATAATATTATATTGCATTCTTGTTGAGAAGAAAACTTATTCTTGTTATTCCTAAGATCAAATTACTGGTGGGGGGGGTGAAACAGTAATCTACCAAATAATCCAACTTTTTAACCTCTTAAACTTAAACCAACATTCACAAGATTAACCTTAATTACAACAAATGAAAATCATAAAAATGAAAATCCCTCCACAAAGTTGACACACATATTTATCTTGTGGAAACCCAAATTGGGAGAAAACCATGGTGAGAATTAGTACCCACTAAATGATGCACACTTCTAAAGTACACCCTGTGAGGAGCTCAAGTTAAGGGATTTTCCTTAAACCTATTAGGACCTTTACCCTGTTAAGAGTAGCCTTGTTAGAGGACTTTGATGCCATGACCAAAATTTCAATCCAAAACACACTAAAGTTTTTTTTTTTTTTTAACATATAAAATTAACTAAGGTTGCAGTTAAATAAGTCTAAGTGTTTACTAAGTTCTATATAGATTTTTCATCTTCAAAGGAATTAATTATTTCCTAAAGGTATCTGGGCAGAATCTGATTGAAGTCAAGGGGAATCATGACCAAAGTCATCATCCCTCAACATGGTTACTCAATAAAGTTGCAACTAAGTGTCAACACTTAAATAGGTTTAACTATCTAAATCAAAATTGTTTCTCTAATATGAGTTTATTTATGGGATTCAACTGTTAAGACGACTTTAAACATTAACTATATCAATCCCTTTCATAAGGTTTAATTATACCATAATTAATGTAATTAATATTTTCGTACTTATATATCTCCATTAAAAATTTGGCTTTAAAATATATTTTAAAAGTATTTATTGAGCATCATTAATCTTACCTTGTCTAATTAAGTTACACTAACCTCATAGGTTAAATCAACATTTAACTTAACGAACAGTTAGACTATACATTTAAATTAAGTCATAACATTATTACCACTAAAACTTTATTTACCTATTTAAAATAAGGTCGTAAATCATTTTATTATACTTCATTAACTTTATTAGTATATGAGTTAATTGGTAATAACTTAATATTATTAACCCTTCTAATACTCTTACTAAGTATTCTTATTGAAAATTTATTAAAAGGATTTCTCCTGTTATAACCCATTAAATAATTATATTAAAATAATCTATATCTTCCAATAAATTAAAAACACTACATGTTTTGCTTTAGTTAACCTTCTCAATTTAACCCACTATTATATTTTCTATTAAAAACTCATTTTAAAACATTTTAACTAATATCACATTTAGATTTAATACGACTTAAATAGAAGTTAACACAATAAATAAAAGAATATGAGGACAAATCTCCCACAAAAGTCTTCCCACAAAAAGTTAGAAATGTCAAATGCCCTAATCTATTATTATTTTATTTTCCTAACCCTAATAGGTTTCCACAAACAAAAAGGAAGGAAATGAGTCTTTTTTTTATTTCATTTCTCATTTCCTTTCCCACTCTTCCTCAACCCTAACCCTAATTTAGATTTAGGGTTTGAGTGAAGTTTTACACTTAATATTTCTTTTTCATTTCTCCACTTCTCTCTTCTTCTCTACAAACCCTAGCTCCACCTTTTGTTATTGTTTCTCCATGTTATTTTTTTGTGGAGGTTGAATAGAGGTCTTTGCAAATGGAAGATGCGAGCATACTATATGTGTGTGTGTGTGTTGCAGAAAATTAAATTTCTTTTTTTTTTAATGGAACATGGTTGAGAGATTGGGCGACAATGGTTTCTATAGTTGTAGGCTGGACAATGAAAGATTGTTTTTGTTTTTAAGATATTCTTTATATATATATATGATGACATATAACTGATTAAATGATTGACTATTTTAAGTTTAAGATGACGCAAGACATTAAATCAGTTAATGGTTTGTATTGTCATTGATGTCAATTTGATATCATTTGTATGATCATGCCAAAGACTTCAGAGAACCAATGGAATAAAGGTTAAGCTTCCAGCAATGCATAAAAGTGTAGTATTCACTAAGTGACAGACTACACCGGCGGAGTGCACACCATCGGTAAAGACAGAGATTAAAGTCATAGTGATGCTCGACGAGCAGAAGACAATGTTGCCCGATGAAGCATAATCAAATGATACCTGACGAGGTAAAAATAGTGTTTCCCGATGAACAAAGATCCAATGATGCCCGACGGACGGAGATCCCAAAGCTAACTGAAGCAACACCGACAGAATTGGTAGTTGTCACTAGCGACGAACTATAGAATTGACCAATGGAACAGAGAGATCAGAAAATGACAAAATATCTAGCTGATAGAGCTAAAGGATAGACTTAACTGGTTGTTTTATTCAACCACAGTTAAGTAAGTGATTTGTATAGTTGGCAAGAAGATAACTATGAGATAAATCAGGAGTTAAAGCCATAAATCAATTTGGCTGGATTGTTTTTCACGCCAAGAATCAAGAA
>MU224113.1:2623802-2643083 GCA_018584345.1 Thuja plicata
GTTTAAATTGGATAAATTTCTGAGGCCACTGATTCACCCCCCCCCCTTAGTTATTACTAACAATATATATAGTGAAGTTTTACACTTAATATTTTTTTTCATTTCCTCACTTCTCCTCTCTTCTTCTCTACAAACCCTAGCTCTACTTTTTGTTATTGTTTCTCCATGTTATTTTTTTGTGGAGGTTGAATAGAGGTCTTTGTAAATGGAAGATGCGAGCATACTAAATATATATGCCCTTTTTTCCATATATAAGTTTATGATAGAATAACTCTTTCTATTTAAACTATATATATAATTTTGGAGACAAGTGTAAAATGAAATATGATCTAATTTTGATATATCTAATTTCTCTTAAGCAATTATGCAACTCAAATATTATCTACAAATATTCGACTTTGACATGCAAATATCTTTTACACTTGGTAGTTTTCAGATTTTTAAATTGAATAGTTGCACCTAATATCAAACAACAAATAAAGAATGCAATTTTTAAACACAACAAATATCCATTCGTAGATAAAAGTAATTAGATTTTTTTTTGAAACACTTTTAAATCTGCAACTCTTTATTTTATTCCAAAGAAAATATAAACTCCATCAATCTTTCTTTTGGAAAAATACATGGTTCTACATTTACAATTTTCTTCCTTACTTACAAATGAACTACAATGCATCAAAATGCAGCTTTCAACAAGAAATTACACATTTAACCATTTCTTTTCAAATGAAACTGCACGCCTGTCACAAATGAAATTTTACAATAGAGCCCACACTTTAACCACTTCTTTCACACTTTCTTTTCTTCCTTTCAACCATAAGAAAAACTGCAATAAAATGCATCTTGACCACAGAGGCTCACTTCTCAACCTAGGCCTCTAAGAGGCCACCCCTGAGCTAGGGGAACCAAGAATTAGACATGTCACACTCAACCAAAATAACAATAACAATCAAACAAACAACAAAAAAGAACTCCCACCCAAGACTTTCACAAAGGGTCTCCAAATGGCCCATTAATCGGGTGAAGGTGGACCAAGTACTTAGGAGGATATTGCCATAATAAAGAAATGCAATTCCTTCACAAGACATACAAAACCACAACCTTCATTTGCATCACAAAACCCTCCGAATCCCTTATGACCCCCAAATGGCAACATTCCAAACTCCCCTTATGACCCCAATACAATGAAAATAAAGAACTCATAATCTTTGTCATGTCCCTCTCCTCCATGAGGAGAGACTCTACACTCTCTAAGCTGTCACAAACCCCTTCACCCCAAGGCTACTCTACCCTCCCAAGGGTGAGTTTGGCCTTTCACACCCCAAAACAACATACAAGCAAGAAAACAAAGAAACTACCACGAAGGCATAACAACAAAATCTTCACAAAATATCTCTTTACAAAACTCTCATATACATAAGAACATAGCAATGCTCATGATCAACAATACAAAAACACTTTCACAATACATTCATCTAAAAAAATTATTTCTTACATGAAACATAATGAGCATGGAGATGGTGCAACCAACCTCTACTCAATTAATGACACAATGAAGTTTTGGTGAAGAGCTCTAAGTCTCAATTCCTTCTCTAGCTCCTTAGTTGTCTCCAAAGTTGGAGAGTGGGTGAACAAGCTCTAAGTCTTGGAAGATCCCGCTAAAAATCCTCTACACACTTCCCACAAACCTCCTGGAAGGATACATGAATTCTTATTGGTTGGTCTTCCCAACCTCTTACAAGGCTATCTTCCCAAGGCCATGCTTCCAAAAGTTAATTTTCGTCCATCTTGAAAAACCAATTTTTGGAAGGGCTCAAGACACATACCTAGGTGCTCCTATGGCTAAAAATGACCCTTACCCATAAGTATACCAAGTGGGATTTTAAAAGGGACCTAATATCAACCCTAGGTGTCCTTTTAACCCCTCAAAACCCCCTCTTAAACTCTCCTACAAATTCCAAGTGATTTGACCATACCACAAGTTCTCTAACCAAGATGTTCACATCGGGACCCTATATGGTACTATCCTAGGTTTGGTTACAACCAATCATCCCCCAAAAGGACATGTCATTGCCACATATGCATAACATAAGTGTCAAGTGACATCACAAAATACACATCACATAACACAATTGACATGTCCATTTTGATATTTACAAAATCACAATTTTACAATTTACAAATTGAACAACCATTCAAGCTTCCACATTTACAAAATAAAATACATAAAAACAAGGTCTTGTCTCTTCATTAGACACAACCTTACCTTTCACTGATTTCACAATGGGTTAACCTTGGTTCCCCGATTTATTTCCATGGTTAAATTTCCTGCACAACTAAATCCAATATCAATAGTCCAAGGAAACATACATAAAAATAATGTAAATAATTAACAACATATAAGCATATATCCTTTGCAATTTCATTCACATAATTCACTATTACTCAAAACAATATTTACAAATTCAATTTATACATGAATGCATTTACTCACAAAAGCATATGTAGAATCAAAGCATCATATAATTTCATTTGTCAATATCATTTAATCATGAAATTTATCATTCAATTGCATCATAATAATCATCTAAATAAATCGATCATAATGAACCATCATAATATAGTATAAAGTCCACGTCATATAAATCATAAGTGTTGAATCAATCCTAATGTAAAATCCATCAAAACCACTAATAAGAAATATATGTCAGATAAGTCTAATGTATCCTCAACATAAATGCAGAAAATGACATAAGCAAAATGCATCAAACTCTACGTGATCCAATCCTTGGCATGTAGAGTAATACTCCAAAATGTATCAAAATTGAGTATCAAATAGGGTGTCTATCATGAGAGTATGTGGAATGTCTTATCAACCCAAAAATAGGGCCTCACAAAAAATCAGTTAGAGGAACGAATTAAAAATGCCGAACATGAAATATAATAATAATCCAACCCCTTATTAGCCATCATTATTAAAATGCATTTTCATCAATTTCTCTCATAGGATAAATATATAGGTGTGTGTACAACTCCCATTAAATTTTGCGAGAACACTTATGACAATGTTTCCATATTACGCCTCATTCAAACCTTTAATATTTTTAATTTCTATAAAAGAGTCATATTCATAGAGTTAATATTTTATTAGATACATGAGAGGAGGGGTCCTACATTTTAACACTTTACAAAGTATCACCTCGCTAGAGGATTTACACCAAAGATCTGTTAAGAGATAGTTGGTTAATGTATTTAACCTGTTGCACCTGTTAGGGAACAACAGAAAGAATGATATGTAGAACAACACTACCTCTTCTTGATCACATTCATTGAAGCACACAATCTCTTCTCAACAGACTTAACTCTTCATTGGCTTAATCTCAATTCACACTTTACAACCGCACTTTCCCAACACACGATCAACACACTTAACTTCAATTTCATCCATTATATATTGAACTATTAACTCCACCGCCTTAATCAAGCCCTAAACTTGAAATAGATTTGAATTTCAAATATCCCTCTCAGATCCAATGTGCCACAAAAACAAAATGTACAAAACACATTTTCAAGACCACATCATCCAATACAATAATTTACATAGAATTTTGTGTCAAGGGGTCAAACCCATTTTGACCAAACACATGCTTCCTCTATAATCTTCTCCGCACTCTAGCGTCAAACAATGTGATGTCAAATCATCAACTCTAATCATGAAGACATGTCACCAAATCATGACTAACTCAACCAATTCCATCACAAACTCAACACCGATCACCGATCAAAGATTTTTCAACCGTCGCTCAAGAAGAGAAACACTTTAACCTATTAACAACTCTGTCTCTGCTCATCGATCACTTATCCTGCACACCAATCACTCAAATTAGTTGAGGTAAAAAATGTAACATCTGAACATTGTTTCTCACCATATCTTGTGACCACACCATAATAAACAACAAATATTTGACAAGACATTCAAATCATCTATCACCTTTCATTAACTTTTCTAGCAGTTGCACTGTTATACTTCAACTGATCACAAATTTCACGTAAGATCACTTTAGTAGTAGCGGTCATGCATTAGACATCCAAAGACACACCTAAGTCTCCCATAAAGATAAAAACCACTAAAATTCTTTGCAACCCTTCATTTATCACAACTTCGCTTGACAACACACTAAGAACACAAGGTGAATGGTTGACATCAATGACAACATAATAACTTATCATCTTGTAATCAAATCTATATCATGACATCTCCAAAACTCACTTACCATCATTGCATCAGATATGCCAACAATCTCCCCCTTTGGCATTGATGACAACACTCTCTTTCTCTCTCCAACATGATACTTTATGCACAAACCTACTCAACATCAACAATACTAGGAACAAAAGGATGTTTTCACTTCTGTCTCTTACATGTTCTACAATTACTCCCCATTTCATTGAAATTCTCTTATTTGCACTTCCCTTTTTCAACTCTGAACATTCTTTCCCTTTATTTCACTGTACAATTTCCCTATTTATCATACACACATTCTCCCCCTTTGACAATAATGTCAAAGGTTCCAAACACACCTAATATCTTCTCTATTGTACCTGACTGACCAAAACACATTACTACATAGACTGCTCTCCCTAAGGAGTAACCTCACAACATCAATCCAAACATAGAGATATTTAATGTATACACTTGGATTGATGCAACTGCATCTTCTTTTAATTTAAATCAGATAGGGGAATGACCCCCTACCTACCTCTTAGATACTCAAATGTATCCTTAGGCAATGGTTTAGTGAAAATATTAGCAACCTATTCCTTACTTGGCGCATAATCCAACCTCACTTCCTTTTCCTGTACAATCGAGTGCCGCTTTTTAGGCTAACTTGACTAACTCGACCTAGTGGGACTTGGTCGAGTCTAACTTGGTCGAGTCCATATAGGCACCACATGAAATCGAATCACTAGTAAAAACAACCATATGTGACCAAATAAACTATAAAAAATTGTAAATAAATGACCAAATTTGGTCACGTGACTAGTGGTAGTTTATTGCCGATCATTTATCTCGTGACCAAATTTATGACTAAACTATTTTAGTCATTGATTTGGTCATATATTTAGTCATTTATTTGGTCATTTGGTAGTTTATTTGGTCATTTAATTGGTAGTTTATTTGGTCATTTCTATTATTTGGTAGTAAATGTAGTTACGAAATGAATAATTTAATAAATTTTAAAATGCAAAAAAAAAATGTAATATTAGACTTGAACTAAATCATAAAAACAAATAAGAGTATTACACATGAACAAGCTACAAGAGACTAGAATTAAAAGATTGATTCAACATCATGATGATAAATAAAGGTAATCTCCAATAAGAAAAATTAATGCAAATATATATCAAATTATAATGTCAAAGTTGTCTAAAGACTATAAATATAATAAAAAATGTCAAAGTTGTCTAAGAGTTTCCAACTCTTTCAAATACACCTTGATGATTAAAATCTCTAAACCACGCATTCAAAATACCGCAATATTATAAAGCAGTGGCCCAAAATTTCTAACAAATAACACATAATAAACTTGTTGATCAACTATGTCATTTTTGCCAAATACTTTAGTGGCCACCGTGTGAAAGTTCCCTCTTTCTCTTTCAGACGAATATCCTCATCTATTTTGTCTTCATAAGGTAAGGGTACATTACTTGTCACTTTTAAAATGTTTACAATTGCATCTCCACTTGCTTTGAAGTTGACTCCATGTACAATAGACAAGGACTGAATCCTCCCAATACTAACAACATCACCATCATATGGATCTAACACATTAACTTTATCCCCTTGTTTGAGTTTATGATCAATACATTTCTGCAAAAAGAAAAAAAATAACGCATTAGATTACATAGGTAATGAAAGGCAACAAATATAATGCAATCATAAGTTTCTAAATAAAAAAGACCAAAATTAATGTCCATTCCTGTTGCACTTCCCTTTCTTATGTTCAAGACTAAAGTCCTTGGAACACCATCAAAAGATCTGGGTTGAGAAAGCGATTTGGTAATTGATTCTTGTTGTTGTGGGTGCACATTGACTCGCTGCAGATGGGTGGACATGGAGGTCTACCAAGAGGATCATAGGAGATGATCTAGGGCCAGAGAGGATGGTCCACTATGTGTCACCAATAGACTATGAAGAGAGGCACGATAGGGAATCCCAGGTGAGTGGCATAGGTTGTTGGTTGTGGAGGAGCATGGAGGAGTGAACTTGAGTTTGGAGCAACACCTTGAAGACAACCACTACAAACTCCATTGATGGGAGTCTCAGTTTGAAGACATGGTACACTAAAGATATCAAGAAGTGAAAGAAGACAAGAAGGAAAAGAGGCAAAGACCCAAATGAATACACAGAAGAAGACAAAGTTGAAGATGCAATTCATAGTCCAATTGTTTTTGTAGGTTATTGCATACACATTTCCAAGAGACTTGGAAAACTTTCAAGCTCGACATTATTTTGTGTGCAAACAGTCATTATTTTGAAGTTCTAATGATTACATAAGTCTCTCCCACTTTTTGTGGTTATTGTGGCTTGTGGGAGAAGCCTATCCCTGTACCATATGTAAATATATGGTGTGTGATTATAGGGATATGCAGGAGAATCAAGAGATTGATCACTGATTGTGTGGGAATGCTGATTGAGGGTAACTAGTGCTCGGACCAATCAAGATATGAGATAACCACCCAAAGGAGAGTCACCTTTTATGACTTGGAAGGTCATAATATGTTCATTTAATGGTGTTGGTTCCACCAAGAGGTTCTGGAAGTGTTTGGAGAGGTCTGGTTGAGAAAGCCCTAGGCTAGTGCACGTAGGAAGGAGGGTTTGGTGGTTGGAGTGTAGAAATAAGGATGTGGCAATCTCCTATAAACTAGAATGTGTTGATTTAGATAATTTCTAAAGTCTATTTAAGGGTTGAGAGGTTTGGGGAAGTGATTTGTTAGTAGTTTCTTTGTAATAGGAAGCTAATTGCAGGGCCACAGTGTACTGGATTGGACATCTGGTCCAAAGGAGTAGCATCTAAGTTTGAGATATGTTGAAGAATAGGGAAAAGGGTATCTAGATATGCCTTTAGGTTTGTGACTATTTGGGAAAGGTTTGAGTTATCCTTGGAAAACCCACTGAACATGGCTACTAGGGATTAAGGGCTAGTGAGCAGCCAGGTAAGGGTTATTGAAAGATCAAGTTGAATGGTTTAATCTAGTGGATTGATTGAGGGACATTGGTGTGTTTACAAAGACATGGAGCCTCTGGTGGCATAAGGATTTGATGTGCACTCTGATAGGGTATGGTGTGGATTGGATCCATGGAGATGATCCTATTGAAGAAGCTTATTGGGTGTTGTGACAACAGTAATGGAGTCCCTCAAGAAACTTACTGATTGAAATCCTTATCCTACTCACAGGTGCACATATTGGCATGCTTATTAAACAATATTACTCAAAGTATTTAAACAGATTAAATTAAACAATATTGCTGAAAGTATTTAAACAGTTTAAATCAACAACTAACAATCATATCCTAACTAAGGAAAAGTAAAGTTTTATGGCACTCACCTTTACAAGTTTAGTACTGCTAGTATTATAAATATCATGCACATCCTCTTTGAAATCAACATAATCACTACCAACATTGTTGTTTCCTTTTCGATTTGCTCTCATATGATTGCTCTGCATGTAGTTTAATCATCATGAAAAGTTAATATAATTTAAGTAAAGAATACAAAAGCTATAAATTTTTTCCACAACGCAAGTATTATATTACCTCAACTTCAGCACAACTATGATTGGGTTGCACATTCTTATCCACTGGTTCATCATGACCACTTCTAATATTGGCAGCTTTGTTGGCATCAAGGTGTTTTTTTTGTGTTGCTTTGATAAAATTGTTCTTCATGTAGTTAAAATTGATTAAAGTTTGGTAGAGAGGAAATAACATAAAACAATGGTGTGAAAATGCAATAACAACAATGCTATGTGTATGAGAATCAATGCTTAAGGATAATGTTCTGTATATACAAATTCAGAAAGATGATGATCAAAATGATGCTTTCAAAAATGCAAAGATACATTAGTATGAACTAGAATTAACTCATTAGTAGAGTCTCTTACTTGATATGAATCCGTGGAATTATGGTCATTCCATGTAGAAACTATAGGCTGAACCGAGGAAGTCAATTGTGAAACTTTCTCAGTGAGAGTATGTAAATAACTCATTATATTTTGGTACCCTTCATTTGATTTGACATGATTTGGGGAGGCTCTTACTAGGAGTTCCATAGATGGTTGTGAAATCTTTGTTGACGAACTAGATTTCCACTTCATACTAATCTTATTAGTAGGATCTAGTCCTGACATATAGTTGACAATATCTTCTACACCTGCTTCTCTATTATTGTTTTCCACCTAAAATACAATGCCAATTTTAACAAAGTCAGTTCAATAAAAAATTGAAATAAATAACACAATATAAATTGAGCCAAAAATCCATACACTTACTCCAAATTTGTTCAGTTTGGCATGTAACCCGCCTCGACCAAATGTATATTCATCCCTCACATTATCTCTTTCTCTCTTAACTTTGTTTCTCTTTGTCAAGTATTCTTCAGAATGCATACTTTCTTTCAATGCCTCCCACTATTTGGGAGATAGAGTGGTGTCTAAACTCTCTTTTCCCTCCATGATTGTTTTTTTGCAATTGTATCTGAAATTGTTCATTAGAAGTCTCATCTTTTTCTTGTAACACTTTCTAGAGATTTGTCCACCACTAGTGTCAAAGGCATTTTCCATTTTTTGTATAACATATTCCACATGTTGTGGATCTTGCTCTGCGAAATTTGATTTGCAAATATCCAAATGGGCTCTACATCTTACGCCCAACTCAGAGGCCCACCTTGCAGAATTTTTCCTAGTGGGTTCACCATCTCTTGATACCTCAACCAAGAATGGCTTCCTCCCTTCTAATATCCTTTCTTTTGCATGTCTCTCTGTAGATCTGTATAAATCTTGACTCAATTTATTTCTTTTAACAAAAGTGGGCACATCTTTTGTTGAATCACTACCAGCAGGGGCACTCTGAGGCACATCAGATGCAAGCAGACTCTCTTCGTGACTTTCAGTAGGCTGCATATCACCATGTTCTATATCGTGCTGTGCATCATCACAACTACCTTTTTCACCAAGTACATTGTTGGATCACAAAAGTGGTGGCTTTTACAAATTGGCAGCACTATATCTTTATTTTCTACTTTTGTTTTCTCTTCATTTTCGCTGCACTCTTTTTCTTTCCTATAAAACCAAAAAAAAAAATCATATCATGTCTTATATACATAAAGATTTTTCCTATAAAATTTCATTAAATAGTATTTAAAAAATAATATACTACTTAGTGAATTTACAACTTGTCTGTTTGTCAAACCAAGACACGATAAACATTCATTATTCTTGGCTACACGTTCTTCACGAACACGTTCATAATCTGTAACTAGAATTTCAACATTATGATCAGTATCATCTAATTTGTGCCTTAAATTCTTTCTCTTCATTTCATGATGTCCAAAAAAACAATAATGTATAAATTAGCAACTTGATACAGAGATAATTACCATAAACATTCATTATTCCATCTAGTGTAATTGTTGTTGGTAATCTAAGACTAGCTTGTTCCTTTTTATCAACATATCTATTGATAGCTTGTAATATCCCCAAATAGGGATAATATAAAAATAGCAACATTTCCAAAACTAGAGCACAAATTTTTTTTGAAACTTTATCTGCATATAAGAAATTCTAGAGCAAACTCAGATTTATAATCAGATTACTGATCTAAAGTTTCTGCTGATAGAAATAAATTTCTACGTATCACTATACATGCAAAAAATATGGAAAATCCCTTTTATTATGCCCTGAAATTTCATAAATGCATTACATTGATTTTCTCTTATCTTCCTGAGATAAAGATGATGAAAATATGCACATTTAGATAGAAATACCTCAGAATTTGTGGAGGAGCATCTCTACTGTTAAATAACCAACCAATATAAACTCCACTGCCAAACCTTCAATAACTGATAGGAATGCTGCCAGATTGATATATTGTTAACACATGCTCCATCCATCCTTCAATTGATATACCGATCACATCCACCAATATTGAAGAATTCTTTCATAGGAAAAGAGGTCACAAACATTTCATGCCACAAAATCCAATGTCTTCAAAATAAATAAAACAAAGAAAGAATAATTATATCAATTTCCACAAATGATTAAATCCTAGATTAACTTAGATAAGCTAATCATATATTACAAATAATCATGTGAAAAAAAGACAAGGCTAATGGAGAACAAGACTGGAAAACAAATCTACCCTAATACGTAACAAAACGTAAAGCAAAAGAAAAAAAATAAACAAAATTAAACATTCAGTTTGACTTTTAAGTCAAACTGAATGTGTGTATGCAGGCATGGAATTTTCAACTTTAGACAAAAGATGCTCAATATCAGTGCAAGGAAGATCAAAGATGATGAGCATAGAAGAAAGATAATACATAAAAAAATTACACCCTTCAACTCACATGAGCAAAAGCCACCATTGCATATTATTTGAACCTAAACTATGTATCAGTTCACATTAAGAAGAAACCTACAATATCTTCAATTATTACACCCAAGCAATATTCAGACCTGCTAAATGAGAAAATTCTGCAACAAACATTACAAATTTTACATGCAAAACTCATATAACCTACAAATATGGTACACAAATTTCCATAGTTGAATAAATGTATGTCCAGGCTAAGTTTTCTCAAAAAAATCTTAAATTGTAAAAGCTATTGTAAGTCAACCTCAAGAAATTATGGCACATATATATCCAAAATGTATATATTATATGAAAACATATTGATATTGTATCCTAATTTATATATGAAAACATATTAATATTACATTCATATACCAAATTTATTCAATATTAAAGCTTTGAAATGGGTATTATTTTGAAGGCTCATATCCTTAAAACATAAAATAGTCTTAAAACAACATAAAAGTCTTAAATAAAATGAGACTCATCAATAACCACCTGCATTGCCAGCAAGATCGGAATCATGATCACTTGTGTCTGCATCTACTTGATTTTATTCCTCATCCTCATTTGTGACATACAATACATTCTCTCTCAATTTCTTCATTGGTAATAAAAATTTCTTCTTCAAACAGTCTCTCATTGTCTTCATCCACTTCTTCAAATGTTTCTTGTAAATTAAAATATTGTCCATCAGACATTACATTGACAACTTCCATGAATTTTCATTTCAAACAAGACTATGTTTGAATGACATATGACCAACTTGGGCTTCTTACATCATTAATTAGAAATGATTGATTAATATGAAGAAGAGAAACAAATGGCTCATTTGTTTCCGATAAAAAATGTCGTGTATTTGCATGTATAAATCCATACTCATCAACTTGTACTGTAGATGGTCGGATCCACTTACATTTTAATAATATAGGACCGTTTTCACCTAAATCCACTTGAATAATTTCTTGTATGAATCCAACATAAAATTTCTTCTCAAATTCATAAATAAATTCATCACTAACAACACAATCACAATTTGTCTTTCATTTATCCTTTTCTTCCACTCTTAGATGACTACCATAGGCCCACATTCCACTAAAATTCATAGCCCATATATATGGAGCTTGTGAAATCTCACTTTCCTCTATTTTTATACCTTGACCTTCTTCTTTTGTATCACTGATTACATTACCTATCCATTCTTAAAATTTAGGAAAAGAATCACCTCTAATCAAATCATGATGCCTGCGCTTTTGAGATCGATTTTGCAGCCAAGTTTGATTCTCTTCTTCATATTTTCTACATAAAATAATGACGTACAAATAGTAAGATTAATAATATAAATGTGTAAATGCAATTGAGTAAATAAATTTACCTGCGCCACTTGTCGAAAGAAGATGTGTTTTGAAGAATAAAGGTATGTATTGTAATTTGTTCTTGATATGAGAGCTTGAAGCGACATCCATTGCCTTCTAATACTTCACCCGCAACTCTCTCATATTCATCATCATCCCATACATGTCTATTGACATTTTTAAAATCCTTCATATATTATGTGCAAAACCCCATGACCTCTTGCATTGAATATCCCCTAGATATGCTGCCTTCTGGTTTTTCCCTAGTTTAGACAATTTTTTTCAAAACCTTCATATATCGTTCTATAGGATACATCCATCTCGATCTTACTGGGCCACAATGCTCAGGTTCATATTTTAAATGTATCAAAAGATGCATAGAAATATTAAAGATTGTTGTTGGAAACTCTTGTTCTAATAAACAAAGGACTTCAACAACCTCCTCTCTCAAACTATGAAAGTTCAAAGGATCTAATACTTGTAAACTCATTCTCTTTAATATTAGGCCCAACCTTATAATTGCCATTCTTGGCCCCTTTGCCATACTTGACATATTTACAACAATAGGTAAAATATTCTCGATTATGACATGATAGTCATGGTTCTTGAGGCCTCTTAAGATATTAATGTCAGTTTGGCTTATGATGTTGCTACTCACATATCCAGTGGGAAATCAAGTCTATGACATCAACTATAAGAATTATGCATATTGTTCTCTTGTCCAAACATAAGGAGCACTAGGTTTTCTATATTTTCACTATCATATTTTTCAACCCAAAGATTTCGATGAATCTTTATTTCTCAAATGTCTTCACGAGATGATATAGTATCAAAAGCACTAAAGAGTTTCTATAATAGCATAAGCTATATTTTTCTCAGTATGCATAAATTCAACAGTATGCCTAATGGATATATCCTTAAAGTATGGAAACTTATACAATATGCACAACCATTTTACACCGCTTTCATTACATGGATCATATCTACTTCCAAAAATCCCATCATTTTCAATAAATGATATTTTTTTTGTCCATTCTCATTAATGTAATCACCTTTTTTCAGCAATGGCACTTCACAACTCTCTTCTTGACCATTGAAACATGTTTTTTGTTGATGATATGGATGATCCATTTTAAGGTAAGCACGATGTCTACAATAAATACACTTATGAAAACTTCTTGAGTGCCTCACAAAATCCTTAAAGTTGCAAGCTGGACATCCATGGTATCCGTGAATAGAGAGACCAGACAATGTGCCATATGTCGGAAGATCATGAATCGTAAATAATATGGAAGCTCTTAAAGTGAATTAGATTAGATGACCATCCCTTAAAGTTTGAATTGCTTCAATTACTTTCCACAATTCCATTAGCTCATCATATAATGGCTCTAGATAAGTATCTATTGTATCTGAAGTCACACTTTTCTTTCCTCGTATAATCAATGAAAACATTAAGAAAAATAGTTTAGTTGCTAACCATGGAGGTAAATTATAATTTATTAGAAACATGGGCCAAGTTGACCATTTAGTACTCTAATTTGAGAATGGGTTCAACCCATCTAGAGCCAAACCCAATCTTATATTATGAGGATCTTGAGAAAAATTAGGCCATTTATTATCAAATTCCATCCATGTCTTAGAATCTGGAACATGTCATTGTTTTCCATCAGTGCTCTTATTTTGGGCATGCCACTGCATAAGTTCACAAATGTCTTTGCACCTATACATTTTGAGTAATCATGGGATTATTGAAAAGTGGCAAAGAACCTTTCTAGGAACAACAACTAATTTCAACCCTTGTTTATACCTCACTTTGTAACATTTTGGACATTCACTCTCATTTGAAAGGTTTTTATGAAATAATACACAACCATTCACACATGTGTGGATATTTTCATACCCCAAGCCAAGCTTACTGATTTGATTTTTACATTGACTTATTTTTTTTGGAAATGTGGAGTTAGTTGGTAACAATGAACTTAATAATGCCAATAACTGATCTACACTCTCATTTGTTCAACCATGAACCACTTGCAAGTTAAGAATTTGAAGGATTGTTGTCAAATGACTTAACTTACAACTAGCATACATGGGCTTTAAAACATCCTCCATTGACTTGGCCCAACCATCATTTATACCCTCATTCAACATTCTATGAAATTCAAACCCTTCGTCAAACATTCTTGTCTCTTCATCTATGTTTGTTGCCTCTTCATCTCTCAAAATTTGTAATTCTATCATATCTTCATAATAATTGTAAGCCCAAGGGCTTATACCACTATACCCATATCTTATCATGTGTTGATAAATCACATTTATTTTTTTCACCTTCCCACCAAGACAATTTTTATATGGACATGGATATTTTTCAATATCCCTCTTATTGAGTTTTAGGATCACTACAAATGTAATAACACTCTCTATATTTTCTGTGTTTCAAATGCAGCAATCTTTCTTGTATTTATATTGATAAAGACACTAGGAGAGACATGTCTATTCATTATAATTGTTAATGTTTCACTAATCAATTATATATTAGAATAATATAAGTCTGCATAATATATATATATATATATATATATATATATATATATATAAATGCAATATAATATTATAATCAATATTAAAGTATTATATGTATTCTAAATGATCATACGACTGAAGCTACAAACATTAACACTCCCTCTTAGCTAGGGAGGATGATCAAACATAATGTGTAGTGGTCTCCCTTGTCAACACTTATGACCATCACAATAGCTACACAAAACATCAACACTCCCTCTTAACTAGAGAAGATAAAATCTATCAAGGTAATAAATCCATTAATTTTGAAAGAAAGAAGATATCACTACACTCTTATATCAGGAGATATGGTTTATGCAGGAATATAAAGTCACATGATGTTCACCATAGCTCATAAATATCCATGATAAGTGTAATGAAATTATGTCTCATGATGTTTTCCATATGGATACTGAGTTTACGTAGAGATACACCACTACGTGACATTTCTCATATGGGCCAGACAATGTGTAATACTAAGTTCAAAAGGATACTAATATGATCCATATGGATACAAAGAAATTTCATAATTTGCGATATGAAGGATCACGTAACATATGATACCAAGTTTTACATATCACCTAACATGTGATATGAGGAATCACCTTATAAAATGTGATACTCAGTTTTACATATCACCTAACATGTGATATGAGGAATCACTTAACATGTGATACCCAGTTTTACATATCACCTAACATGTGATATGAGGAATCACCTAACATGTGATACCCAGTTTTACATATCACCTAACATGTGATATGAGGAATCAACTAACATGTGATACCCAGTTTTACATATAAACTAACATGTGATATGAGGAATCACCTAACATGTGATACCCAATTTTCATATCACCTCAGATCATGATATGAGGAATCACCTCAAATCGTGATACCTAATTTTCATATCACCTCATATCATGATACCAGGATATAGTAATAGGGAACATTACATTCCCTTACATATAACCCTATTATGGTATGTGCACTGACATATAAAAATGTCTACCATAACGAATCTCTATTACAAGATCGTCACCTTGTAACATCAAATACAAGTGTTCATTGTCTAAGAAGTCATCACCTCTCAAAAATGTACACAGGATGAGTGGGCCCATAAAGTCATGGAGTTGCACACATGAAATCCACCTTGACTTATCTCAGGGAGTGGATCCACCATGGCTCATCCTAGAGGGTGGAAACAAGGGCTTTCACCTTAGACATCTCTCTCAAAGAGAATAATGCAATAACATACAAAATAATAGATCATAGATGTTGAAACTCCTTTTCATCTAAGGTTTCATTCTCCAACATACCAAGTTTATCTCAAAAGTATACAACCTTCTCTTTAGCCAGAGACTTGGTGAGAATATCAACCATCTGTCCTATAGTGATAATGTACCTTGAATAACATACTTATGTACTATATCTCTTATATATTTTGCATCACTCTTGGTGAACCCCAAGTTATGTAGGAATTAACATAAAGGCATTTTAGCCAGCACACATGGGACTCAATCTCATGATCATAGTTCTCTGACTGCAAAACCATCTCCATTGTTGACTCCCATTGAACCAATATGACCAAATTATTTGGAGATTAGAATGAATTAGATCCTTTATATACTCACTTTAAATTTTAAGGTCTTGCAACAACCTCCTGACCTCCTCATTCAAGGTTTCTTTTAGATGAACTATTAAAACTCCCTCTGAATCTAATATCAACCTTCTACCAACAAGTCATGACTTTGTTCTTTGGTATGGAACTACATCATTTGAATCACAATCCTTTGTCTTTTTATTTTTTCCTGGTCACTAGGGAAACCATCTCAATATGGATTGCCCTTTTTAATCAGAATGATTAAGATCCTTTGAAAATCAATTTTGGGAGATCCTCTAGTAGCTCCCTCTATTACAAAAATATACATGACCCCAATTATGAAAATATCTTCCTCCAAGTGACTCTCATTATCTGGTACATGATCATGTTGATTTTTTTTATTTTTATTTTATCATAATATTATTCGTAGGGATATTTTCTTGTACACAAATGTACTTGTCTGATTCCATAGAAACATGAGTGAATGTAATAAACTATGGATATATCCCCAGTCTTGGCAACATCAAACATTTATGATAATTTGCCTTCCATTTAGAGCTCCAAGTGCATGCATCAACCGCTTGACCTTCTCATCCAAGGTTTTGTATGATAGATTGTTAAACTCCCTCTGAATGTATTCTCTTATGTTTCTTGATCTATCCTAAAAGAATTTCAGAGAGATTACAAATAGTTCATAAAGCTAACTATCTCAAAGAGCAATACCAAAGATAGGAACATATAAGATTTTACTAGCCAATATTATAACATAAATTTCAAACTCAAAAATTTATGTGCAATAATAAAACATGGAATACTTATCTTAAGTTTTAAATATTCCCTTTCATAAGGTGAGCCCATATAGGAAATATCATGCATAAATCAACTCTCATCATAATTCCTCTTCAATGAATCCATACTCTTGGATGCTTCTTTGATACCATAAGAAAGACTGCCATCTTTCCTCATATCCATTAATACTTGAATCTCGATGGGATTTATGAAGATTTCGATATTTTTTGACGCCAGAACTTGGAACCTATATTTCACCATTGATATCATTGTAAGTTTCATCCAATCTTAGAGAATAATCGAAGGTTTGCATAAAATATATTTAAGAGATGACACTTCCTCCTTGATAATCCTGGATGAATGATGAGAGACATTAATGTTATCATGGGTGTTGATTTGAATAGTAAAGACAGAGCATACTCCATATTGAGTCAGGGATGATTGTCATTCCAATACTACTCTAGTGCATCCAATCCAAATATAATCTGCAATGAGTATGAAGGATGTGAAACTCTATGTGTGCATTTTTCATTCTAAGATACCGCTCAAGTATCTGACATCTTTTCCCTTCTTTTTCTTGTATATAGGTAAAACAATTATATCTTCCTTAGATTTTTCATTATATCTAGTGTACCACCAGTTCTTCAAATATGGGCTTTCACCTCATACGAAGGGATTGACTAAAATATCTCAATTCAATGTTTTTGCGATTAGTCCATCTGATGAGTCATCAATGGATAATTGGTCTTCTTAGTGCCAATCTTCATCAATACTCTCTTTGTACAATACAAACTGTATGTTGACTCCCAAAAGTCCTTTGATCACAGATTGGTTGATATAATTATAAAATACATCCAACACTTATAGTTTGGAATATAAAAGCCAATGTTGATACTTCATCGATGCAGTCTCCTTAGTGATGCCTTTGATAGCTGATACAGATGGAGGCTCATATGTGATCATGTTGGATTACCAAAATATATCTTATGTAAAACTAGTTGTCCTCAACGATCGATACCATGGAACTTAAGTGTTGTATAAAAAATTGTATGCCTCTGCAATGTATGGACCGCTTGGAAAATAATATCCAAGCAAATCTCTAGCTGAGAAGATAAGACACCCAAATGATGTTCTTTGATCGCTGTCACCTATGCTTGGACATCGATGTCTGAACTTACTAATCTCTAACTAGTTCTTGTAGGATTAATCTTCTATACTCTTCTAACACCATTGAGGGAGAATATGGGACTATGCTTGATGTAGATGAGCCTTTGGCAACAAAATAATGTCTAATTCATAACATTGGCAGACTTGGCTACTAATCTTAATGACTATGATTCACCTCAATTGAAATCTGAATCATTCTATCATAAGATTCCATTTAGCAATATCCAAGTATAATGTTTTTCTCCATTTCTTAATGCCCTCAACATGAAGTCTTTGATAATATATGCATCCAATTTATGCCCTTCAATGGTTTTTTTTTTTTATATTAATCAAGGATCGAATGCGATGTAATTTCTAATTCCCTTCTCAACTGTTGACGATATTAGATACGGGGTTTTGATTTAAATATATATTATTTCCCTTGATAATTGAATTCATAAATGTCAGTGCAGAATACGTTTGCAAATATCAAACTTAATTAGCGCTCACCATACCATGTTAAATCATTGTCGCAAGGATTTTTTTTTTGATCGGTAAAAGGCCGAGGCTGAATATTTTATTAATTGAAAAAATTTGTACAAAAATCTCCGTTCAATGTAGGCACTGGTAGGAACAAATGGAGAAGAAAACCTCCAGTCTAGCCTAGTACCTAAGTCCAGATTATAAAAGTATACAAAAGAAGATATGAGGGCATTCCCTCATTTACAAGAAATGATGAAGGCATACCTTCATTTACAAAATTTCAGATTATTTAGAATAAATACAAAAATATAGAAATCTCATTCTTGGCAATATAATGCTTGCCCCATCCTGTAGGCGTAATCCCGAAAGATAGTATCTAGTAAGGTGCAATATATCTGTACCCTAGTTCAGTTTTGCTGTTCCTGCAAATATCAGAAAAGGAAGACATAAAACAAGAACTACAATACCCTTTCTGATCTTGCTGAGTTGGTTAGCCTTAATAGAACAGGAAAGGGTTAAGAAGGTTAATAAAATAATTTCGATCTAAAAAATTTAGGCACTGATACTAAAGTGAACTTTGTCAATTAGGATAAGTTGCTATGTTAATACTTATTTACATTTGGGCGGTTATGTGAGTTTTTGTATAAGTGTGTAGAGTGTAGATTGGAAAATATAATAAAGTTAATATGGATATTAATATATATATATATA
>MU224113.1:2645065-2656682 GCA_018584345.1 Thuja plicata
ATATGTATGTATACACACACGCGCGCGCGCACACACACACACATATTGTTAGTAATAACTGAGAGGGGGGGGGTGAATTAGTGGCCTCAAAAATTTATCCTTCAAACTTAACCACCAATAAATAAACCTCAGATTATTATGTCCCTACAAGATGCATGCCATGAGATACTTATAATGATTAACTATCTGTCGGTGTTCTCTGTCAATCCTTATTCTTCCTTGATTACCGATAAACAGTATAACTATTTATCGAAACTCAGTAAATAAGCAGAGTATACCGATCAATCCAATGTTAACTATGTCAGATACAAAACAATAAAGAAATGAATCATACACACATAACACATGAATTTTTAATGTGGAAACCCGGTTAGGGGAAAAACCACTGGGATCGGTACCCCAAATTTTCACTCTTTTGAAGTGAGCCCTGTTAGGAGCCAACACTGTTAAAGGTTACAAACACATTGTTAAGTGTGACCTTGTTAGAGGATTTTATACATAGAGTTTGTCACTTAGTATCGGGCATCTATTTCTACCATCCTTGAATCAGCCTCCTTCTTAGACTGTTAATAGGTATTGGGAAAATCCAATGCTACTTTCATGAATCAACCTTTTTGGCACTCCTTGGGATGTACCTCAATATATAGAAGACTGTTAAGTCCTGCTCGGTTAAGAGACTTGATGCTTCAATGGTTAAACTAAAACACTATGACCTGTTCATATTGTAACTTTGAATTGCATATTTTCAGATCTATTTAAGTACATTACCTCTCTGATCAATGTGTCAATTCAATTCTTTGTGCTCCACACTTTCTGCTCTGTGATGTTGTGCTCACTATTTGTCGGTGTCTATAGAATTCTTTAGCTCTCCTTTAGCTTGATTTATTAGGACTGTATGAAGTTATTCTTCATCAGTTTCTCTTTAGCATCCTCTTTCTATTCACTCTCCTTAATCCCATCCGTAAATGAATTAAGCTTGTCTCTTATATAGACATGATATTCACTGTTTCTTGATTCTTGGTGTGAAAAACAATCCGGCCAATTAGATTTAAAGCATAACTCTTGGTTTGTCTCGTAATGATCTTCTCTCCAACTGTACAAATCATCTTTAAATTAATCACTTAACTCTGGTCGAATAAAATAAAGAAAACAACCAATTAAGTCTATCTTTAGCTCTTGCCAGCTAGATATTTTGTCATTTTCTGAACTCTTTGTTCTGACGGTCGCCTCTGTAGTTAGTTGTCGGTGAAAACTGTCAGTTCTATCAGTGAGACTCCAGTTAGCTTCGTGATCTCTGTCCATCGGGCATCATTGGAATTTTACTTGTCAGGCAACCTTCTGACTTTTCTCGTCGGGCATCACTGTGGCTTTGCTTTGTTGGGCAACACTATCTTCTGATCGTCGGGTATCACTGTGACTATTCTTCTTTGCTCTAACCATCAGTGTTGTTTGTCACTCAGTGAATACTTGACTTTTATGCATTGCTGAAAGCATAACCTTTATTCCTTTGGTTCTCTGAAGTCTTTGGCATTATGTACATGACTGTATAGATGATATCAAGTTGACATCAATGACAATACAATACATTAACTAATTTAATGCCTTGCATTATCTTCAACTTAACATTGTCAAACATTCAATCAGTTACATGTCATCAATCTCTCCCTTTGGCATTGATGGCAACATACTATATTATCACACTATACTATTTCTAATACAATATGAAATACAATAGTTGATATTCATCAAACTACCAATCTTTTTGTTCTGTCAATCGATAAATGTTTGACCTTCGGTAAGCTCTGTTTTAGCTTGGATTTGATTCTTGTAGCTCTCTGTCTTCTGATGTGTTGTGTCCTCTCCTTGTGTCAATTTCTCTCCCTTGACTATTCTTCTCTTTTGATGTCTTTTTTTCTCTTGTCAGCAACTCTCCTTTTGTATAATCTTTCCACACAATTTCTCTCCCTTAGGATATAATCTGTCCCTGTTGGAGTAATGTGATAATGGATAATCTCTCTCTTTTTTAGAAAGATGTGATAATATGGATAATTTCTCTCCTTTTGACAACAATGCCAAACAAATATCTTACAGATATCTGACATTCATGCCAAACAATCATTTTTCTCCATCCATAATATATTCCTTGAATTTCCCTTATCCATCATCAATACAACAATATGCTCTGGTGCTCGATGAAGATATATACCTGTCTGTATATAGATGTAGCTTTGAAATTCATCTCTTTGCTTGCATCAACATTAATGATATTCTAATAATATGTAGCTGATGCAGCCTTTAGTCATTTTACTGACTGGTAGAGAAGGGTTTGACCTCTAGTCTCTTTCTCAATTACTCAAATGTATCCTTGGGTAGTGGCTTGGTGAAGATATCAACTAATTGTTCTTTTGATTGCACATACTCAAGTATCACTTCGTTTGCTTGAACTTTTTCTCTCAAATAACGATACTTGATGGCAATGTGTTTAGTCTTGGAATGCATGACTAGATTCTTGGAAATGTTTATTGCACTGGTGTTATCACAATAGATAATCACTGGTTCTAAGATCTTCATATGCATACCTTCCAATAACTGTTTGATCCATGCAATATTTGAGCAATTTGCAGCAGCAACAACATACTCTACTTCTATAGTAGACTGAGAGATGCATCCTTGCTTCTTGCTTATCCATGTGACAAGTCTATCACCTATAAACAATGCTCCTATAGTTATGCTCTTTCGGTCATCAAGATTTCTAGCCCATTTAGCGTCGATAAACACCTTAAGTTCAAATTTTCCTTCTCTTATATACCATAAGCCATACTCCTCAGTATTCTTCAGATATCTCAAAATTATTTTCACAATAGTCATATGTGATTCCTTGGGGTTAGCAAAAAATCTAGCAACTATTCCTACTACATGTGCAATATCTAGTCTACTGTGTACAACATACATGAGTTTTCCAATCATTGATCTGTACAAAGTCTGATTTACCTTTGTTGTCTTGTCCTCCTTTTTCAACTTACATCTAATAGCCATCGGTGTTCCAACTGGTTTGGAATCTTCCATCTTGAATATTTTCAGGACCTCTTTAATGTATTTGGACTGTGTAATGAAAATACCTTCACTTTGCTGAATGATCTGTAGACCAAGAAAGAACTTGATCTCTCCGAACATAGACATCTCGAACTCTTTGCTCATCTCATTAGAAAATGATTTACATAGCATATCATTTCCTCCAAATATGATGTCATCAACAAATATTTCAACAATCAAAGTGTTAACATCAGTATCTTCCTTCAAATAAAGATTACTGTTTTCACCAGTCCTTACAAATCCAATACTTATAAGATAGGAATGAAGTCGTTCATACCACGCTCTAGGAACTTATTTAAATCCATACAAGGCTTTATGAAGTCTACCTACCATGTTTCTCTTGTCTGGATCTACAAACCCTTATGGTTGTTCAATGTATACCTCTTCTTCAAGTATTCCATTCAGGAATGCAAACTTGACATCCATTTGATATACCTTGAATCCTTTATATGAAGCATAAGAAAGTAATATTCTTACTCCTTCTAGCCTAGCAATGGGTGAAAATGTCTCTCCATAGTCTATACCTTCTTCTTGTGCATATCCCTTGTATACTATTCTTGCTTTGTTTCTTGTGACTTCTCCATTCTCATTCAGCTTATTCCTAAATATCCATTTTGTACCGATGACATTCTTGTCATCTGGTCTTGGCACAAGTGATCATGTCTTTTTCTTCTCAATCTTCTCAATCTCATCATTCATAGCACTTATCCATTCTTCATTATCAAGTGCAGCATTGACAGATTTTGGCTCAAACTCACAAATTAAACAATTTGAGTTTAAAGACTTACTTCTTGTTCTTGTACTATCTTTCTTATCTCCTATGATCTGGATATCTGGATGGTTCCTTCTTACATATCTTGCAACTATAGGTTCAGCTCTTTGTCTATCAGCTTGATCATTATTTTTTCCTTCATTATGTTCTTCACCACCTTGCACATTATTTTGATCATTATCCTGACCGTCGGTAATTGCAGCCTGACCATCGGTTGCAAAATTCTGTTGTTTTAGAATTAAGCACTGTTTCTCGGCCAGAGTGTTGGGTTCTTCATAGTATGCAAACTTGTTGTAGTCCTTTGGTTCTTTTGTGCTTTCCAGCTCATTCTTTTATTGGGTGTTTTACCATACCATAGCTCATAAGGTGTCTTCTTTGTGTCCTTCAATTGTACTTTGCTCAATGTGTAGACAATAGTACTGACAGCTTCCCTCCAGAAATTTTGGGTGATGCCTTTCTCTATCATCAGTGTTCTAGCACAATCAACTATTGATCTGTTCCTTCGCTTAGCAATCCCATTTTTCTGTGGTTTTCTTGGTGCAGAAACCTGTCTTTTTATACCATGCTCATTATAGAAATTAGTGAATTCATCTGATATAAATTCTCCTCCTCTATCTGATCTCAAACATTTCAAATCCTTACTGTATGTGGTAAATTTGGCCTTGTTAACTCACCATACACTTCAATATAGTCCTTCTTCATCTGATACACACAAGACTGAATATGAGATTATTCATCTTGTCTTCCTGCATGATTCGACCTGTTGCCTTCTATCCAGACGGGGTTTTCAAAATAGCTCTCAAAATGGGAGTCTCACAACCATAGACCAATCTAGGAACGAAGGATTTTTCTCCATGAATGCAATACAATGCAAGATTATCCTAAGAATTGAAAGATGTGAGATTAATCTAAGACATAATTTCAATGCAATTATTCTAGAAATTGAAAGTAATCTATTGCAATAATGAATTTATTCTATATGAGAAATCAAGAAATGTGACAATAATTTAGTATTCTAACAATGCATGAAAGTGAGTGGGGTTTGAATGAGAGTTCTTTTATAGACTCAGAGGTTGTTCAGAATGGAAAGTTTTCTCTTTTGAAATAAAACAGATAGAAAAGCTAGTTTATGATAGAAAGGTTTATTTAAAATAATACAATAAATTATTTTCTCTTTGCTTTTAACTGTTTTCTTTATTTGATTTAATTGTTTTATTTGATTTATCTATTTTCTCTTTCTTTGAAGCATAATTAAAGAGAAGTTTCCAATTCTGAATAGAAGAAAGATTTTTGAGAGAATATCCAATTAATTAAATAAATATGACCTCATAATTGCTTTTTCTCAATTATCTGAATAATTAAATTCAATTATTGAAAATTAGGATATTTATTTAATAATTAAATATCATTTAATTCCTTTTTCACGTGTCTTAGCTAAAGAGGGTGAATTTAATTTAATTAAAGTGCTAGGACTTTATTAATTAAATTAATTCGATCATCAGGTTTGTTTCGCCAAATAGGTATTTAGGAATTAAATATGATGTATGATTAATGCAGACTTAGGAATTTTTGCATTTGACACTTAGGTTGAGTAGAGTCAATCAAAACTCAGAATTGCCTAGTACAATAGGACTTTGATGATCTAGAAGAGTGACAAATGCAACAAAATTGGTTAGGGTTGCAAGACACCAATTTTGGGGTGTTACATTTTGCCCCTCTTTGAATTGATGTGCGAGCAGTGCATTGATTCAAAGAATAGTTTGATGCCTGAAGCTTAGAAGAATAGATTTGAAGATTGATGATGCAAAGATTTCAGAGCCATCTCAAGAATAGAGCTTGACTCTCTGAAGTCTAGGTTAGGTTTCTGAGACATCGGTCAAATAGATTTTTCAAGGGTCATCTCCAGAACAAAGCTTGATCCCCAGGGATCTGGGTTAGAATGCCCTGATACCTAATAGATTTGATATCTTTCACAAGACTATCCCTAGAATGAGGTTCAACCTTTAGGAGTCAGGGTTAGATTTCCTCGATACCTGTACAAAAAGATAATCAATGGAGATTTTAGGACTATCTCCAGAATGAAGCTTAGTCCCTCAATATCTAGGTTAGATTGCCCAGAAACTGGTTAGATTGACATCTTTCACAAGGCTATCCCCAGAATGAGGCTTAAACTTTATGAGTCAGGGTTAGATTGCCCCGATACGTGTCTCAAAAGATAGTAAATAGAGGTTCAAAATAATCTCCTGAATGAAGCTTGATTATCAGGAGTCAGGGTTAGATTGCCCTGATACCTATCCCAAAAAGATAGTTTTTTGAGAAACATCTCCAGAACGGAGCTTGATCCTCAAGAATCTGAGTTAGATTGCTCAGATACTTAAAATATGACAAGATGTAAGGAACAAAGATGCCCTTATTGATTGTGGAGTATCTAGTTTTGACTGTGAGGTATGAAAAACTGAACATGCCCCAAGTGATGAGATGCCCTTAGCAATGAGGACTTTTGAAAATTAGATCAGATTGATTGTAATAGATTTAATGATGTAATCATCCTGCCCCCTCAGGAGTGAAATAGAAAGATGACATGTCATAATGATGATTGAGAGAGAGAAATCACAGATAGATGTGGAATCGAAGATCAAGAACTCAGAATATATTATAGAAGAATTTGGGAGATTCAGAATCAATTTTGAGAGATTTTGAGGTCTGGTTGACCAAGTTTGACTAGGGTTGACTAGAGTTGACCAAAGTTGACTTGTGAGGAAAAAAGTCAAAGAATTGAGAAAATGATGATAAGATAAGATTCTGACAAGAAAGAGATGTTAGAAATTCAACTGCACAAGCGTTCGATTGCGTCAGTTTCAAAAATTTTAAAACGCGATTTTGAGCTATATAGGAGTGTCAGATTTCGATTTCGATCATGAAAATGGATTGAGCATATAGCTGAAGACAGAGAGTGAGGATCGAACACTTGTGTAGTAGTGACAAAGCTAGGATGCTGAAGAAGAACTCCCCAATGTATGAACCCAGGAGAATGCAAAGAAGAGAACACTGAATTGCAGCCACAATGCAAGTCTAGAATGAAAATGCAATCCTATGCTAGATGCAATATGAAAGTGCAATTCTAGGACATGGTTGTGAGACCCATCGTATATTTATCATCATTGAGCATTTTTTTGGAACATGAAAGTCGATACAACCCTTACTGGTGCCACAATGCAACCATAAGGATATGGATATGACTTTTCATCGGATAAGATGTAGGAAATGAATGTAAGCACTAGGGCACAAAAGCCAAGATGACCTAAACATTGTTTCCAGTTAATGTTGCAAGAGTACACCAGTATCAAGGCATTCAAAGCCAAGATAACCATGAGTGTGATCATGCATAAACAAACAGATCAATAACAAACAAAGAAAATAATAAATAGAGCAACAACAGTCAAGGAGATAGTACCGACCTCACCATGACATACAAATAAAAAAGATCGAGGGATGTGAGGTTGTTCCACCTTAGTGTGGGAGCTCTTATCACATACACCCTATTTATTTGATGTTGCCGGATCATCAGGACTACACCAACAAGCAATAGACAAAGAAAATATCAATGAAATTCATGAGAATAGACAACATACAAAGAAATATTCAATCATAGCTCATCATGTTTCAAAGTTTTGCGGATGTATATGTGTATGAGGTGTTGAAAAAAATTGTTGTGCTTGTGAGTGCGTTGTGTTTGATTGTTATCGATAGATGTTTACGTTGAGATATCTGATGTGTATTAAAAAACACAGATGTGTCCAAAGATAGTGTTAAAAAACACTGTTTATGGTGGTGTTGAAAAACACCAGTTTGTGTCAGTAGAGAGTTGTCCTTGAGAAGTGACAAGATTACAGACTCAAGTGTAAACCAAATATGTGATCAAATGGGGGACCAATGCCCCCAAGTAATGATGACTGACTTGACGTATGTTGTGAGGACAAACCATATGTGAATGCCCCCAAGCGTATGGCGCTGAATCAATGTCAAGTCAGGAGGGTTCGCAAAGGAACTAGAGTGTCACAAAAGTGACCAAAAGCTATGTACAAGCTAAAGCAAATAATCGTCAAGACTAAGGATTGATATATAGCGCATTTGAGTACAACTCCAACTGTAATGGATGTGAGAAATCTCAAAAGTATGGTGATAGTAGATAGACGCAGTGAGAACCACTGGTGACTGACGCGAGAGAGAGGCTCAAGTGAAGAGATCATAGAAATAGCTAGACATCAATAGGCAGACGCAGTGAGAATCAAATGTGATAGATGTAAGAGAGATTCTCAAGGAAAGAGAACTCAGTATAAGGTAAGTGACAGCAGGCAGACGTAGTGAGAACCACTGGTGACTGTCACAAAGAATATCCAAAAAGATAATAGGACAGTGCCCCCTAGACCAGGAGGGTTGTTCTGAGATTATGACCAGTTTCAATCCATGTCAGTTGGTGTCTTGACGAGAACTGAAAGCAAATGCAAGCAGGAAAGCATGAAAGGAGAAATGTAGGAAAGCAAATGCGTAAATCCAAGTGGTGCTGTGATAGATATAGAATTATGGAACAAGAGGTTCCTGTTTACCAGGTTTTCACCTTCTTGGAAGAAATTCTTTGTTTTTTGCTACCATGATGCCTGTTTGCTAGGTTTTCATCAATGACACCTTTTTCTCTTTCTCTCTTTTTTTGTATTGTTCAAATTTTTATTTTTTTTTAAATTTTTTGAATATATGATTTTTTTTGGAGATACATCAAAGTGCATATCGCTAGGTTTTCACTAAGATGATCATTTTTTCAGGACTTTTTCAGATTTTTAGAAATTTTTTAGGACTTTACTATATACATGAGCACACAGAAGATGTCTCAGCTGTAGAACCACTTCAGATGAAGAGCATTGATGGGCTCTTTGAGTTGTTCTCCTTTAGTAGTGGAGAGTCGATAGGTACCAGACCCAAACACTTTAGTAACAATATACAGACCGAGCCAATTTGGTTCAAACTTTCCTTTCTGGATCCAATGTTGTTGATTCTTAGGGTTCTCCCTCAGAACGAGGTCACCCGCTTGGAAATCCCTTGGTATAACCTTCTTGTTATAGCTCTTGGAAATCCTTTTCTGGTATGCTCTAAGGTGATTTATTGCCACTTGGCGACGTTCATCAAGTAATTATAGCTCTTGTAGCCGAGATATTCTATTATCTTCATCAGTAATGAGGCCTTTCAGAGAGACTCGTAGAGAAGGAATCTCAACCTCAATTGGTAACACAACATTTTCTCCATAAACCAAAGCATAGGGAGTAGCCCCTGTTGGTGTTTTTATGCTTGTCCTATATGCCCAAAGAGCTAGATTGATCTGAAGATGCAACTCTCGTTCAAATTTATGCACTGTGCGATGCAGGATTTTAAGGATTTTCTTGTTGGATGCTTCCGCCTGTCCATTACCCTAAGGATAATAGATGGAAGACCAATGTTGAGTAATTTTAAACTTAGAGCATAGCTCTGTCAAATCCTTGTTTTTGAATTGTCCCCCACTATCAGTGATTATTGCTGAGGGTACCCCATGTCTGTAGATGATATAGTTGAGAATGAACATAACTACTGATTTGCCATTGGAAACAGTGAGAGGAACTGCCTCCACCCACTTGGTAAAATAGTCTGTAGCTGTGATTATGAACTTATGTCCATTGGAGGATGAGGGATAAATCTGACCCACCAAGTCAAAGGCCCATTATTGAAATGGCCAAAAAGTAATGAAGGGAATAAGCTCCTTGGCTAGAGCATGAATCAGATTACCATGTAGTTGACATTGTTTGCAAGACTTGGCAAAATGTGTAGCTTCTTTTTCCATATCTGGCCAATAGTAACCAGCTCTAATAAGTTTACGGGCCAATGTCAGGCCATTAGAGTGAGACCCACAGATGCCTTCGTGCACCTCTACTAATGCATGTTTGGAATCATCAGGTTCTAAACACCTAAGGAGGGTACCATCTAGACCACGTCTGTACAAGTTGTTAGCTATGATGACAAACCATGAAGCACTGCAGATTAAGTGACGCTTCTCATTCTGGGTGTAAGTATCCATAACAATCTGGTCACTAAGGTAGGAAAAGATATGATGGTAGCGAGATGAGTCATGTCCAATGATAGAATAGATCATTCGGTAATCAGGGGAGTCATAGGCTAGGTAGCGTAACGTCTCCACTAGGAATTCATGTCAAAAATCATTTTCAGGCATTTGTAGCATGGAGGCAAGAATAGCCATGACATCTGCTGCTTTATTATCTACTTTTGGAACTTGTTGAAATGTGATATGAGTAAAATAATTTTTGAGGTCATCAACCAACCGTTTATAAGGCACCAACTTGTCATCCCTTGTCTGATAGATATCATTTACTTGATTGATGACTAACTATGAATCTCCAAGAACATTGAGTTCATCGACTCGCCACTCAAGGGTGATCTTCATACCATTGATTAGGGCTTTGTACTCAGCAATGTTATTTGTACAAGGAAACAACATCTTGTATGCTTTTGGTAAAGAGTATCTTTGAGGTGTAATGAACAGTATCCCAGCACCTAACCCTTGTTGGGTAAATGAACCATCAAAAAACATAGTCCATGATTGATGTGTGAGAAGTAATATGGACTCATCTGGAAATTCAATGTGCAATGGTTGATGATCTACTAGAGGTGCTTTTGCCAATTGATCTGCTATTACCTGTCCCTTTCAACATATTCAATATCAAATTCACTGAGAAGCATGACCCATTTAGCTAGTCTACCTATGAGGGTAGCTTTATTGAGCAAGTATTTTAGAGGATCAATTTTAGCAATTAGACATGTAGTATGAGCCAACATGTAGTGCCGTAATTTTTGTGAAGCAAACACCACTGTAAGGCAAGCCTTCTCTATAACAGAATATTTTATTTCATATGAGACTAGAGTTCAACTAATGTAATAGATATCCCTGTCTTTGTTGTGCTGATCTTCTTGAGCCAATAAGATACCCAATGATGTATTTGTAGCAGATATGTAAAGTATAAGTGGCTTCCCATGAATGGGAGGCATCAAGATCGGTGGGTTCACAAGATACCATTTGATTTGTGTGAACCCTTCATCACATTCTTTGTTTCACTGATAAGCCACACCCTTGTGCAAAATCTTGGTAAATGGTTGTGACTTGTCCACCAGTTGAGAGATAAAACGTTGGATAGACTGCAGTCGGCCTTGAAGTCCTCTCATTTGTCTGATATTTTTTGGTGGCTACATTTCCATGATAGCTTGTACTTTTGCAGGATCCACTTCAACGCCTTTGGCAGAGATGATATAGCCAAGCAATTTTCCATATGTTACACCAAATGCGCATTTCTTCAGATTGAGCCTCAGACTAAATTGTTCCATATGATCTAGTATAGGACCTAGATCGACAAGATGTTTCTTTCAGTGCATGCTCTTAGCTAAAGTGTCATCCACATAATCTTCTATTGTTTTATGCATCATGTCATGAAATATGGTGGTAAAAACTCTCTGATATGTAGAACCAATATTTTTGAGTCCAAAAGGCATGACATTCCAATAGAAGGTGCCCTAGGCACATGTGAAAGTAGTTTTCTCTTGGTCCTCTGGCGTAATTTTTATCTGGTTATAGCCAGAGAAACCATCCATTAGTGAGTACATTTCATACCCTACTATCATATCTACAATCATATCAATATTAGGCAATGGAAAATCATC
>MU224113.1:2675007-2747427 GCA_018584345.1 Thuja plicata
TATATATATATATATATATATATATATATAGAAAAGAGAGAAGAATAATGCTTTTGGAAGAATTCTAACATAGATTTCTTATGAACCAAGGAATTTACTTAAACATCTAATAGTATCTAATCTAATTAAATCTCTTCATACCACAATACCATCTACAACTACCCAATTTATTCTATAAACCATATAATATGAGATACTTTTAATTATATTAGATTTTTGCACTGGTGAAATTCAAAAAACATTCAAAGTTATAGCAAAAGTAACTATAATATTTTAAGTTGTTCTAGGGTGATATCTCACTGAAAAGAAATTTTTTTTTTTGGCTTCCTCCTCATCGGCATATGAAAGACCAGTTCTTCTTCATCAGATTCTTCGATTCCCAAGTCGAACCTTCTTTTGCTTTGAACTGCTTTGAAACCTTTAGTAGATTTCCTGAGAATAGTAGGCGGGAACATTTGAATATCCTCAAGAGTTATGGACCCAAAATCGGCTTCAACTTGAAACCCTTCAGCATCCAAGTATTCTTTCACCCATTTTATATCTTCACTCGGTTTCACCCAAATCCATTTCAAGAGGAAGTCAACATTCCTTTTGATGATGTCCATTCTGTTATAGAAAACCTTCTTATCTTTAAAGACCAAAATCGACCTTCTCACACATAGGGTACTATTAGCCAGTGCGCCCATAGGGTTTGTATAATAATCTTCTTGGAAGGGAATCATTAGATCATTATTAATACTGTTAATATAAAGAAGGATGCCATTATAGTATTTATCGTTGAAGAGTTGAATACATGTAGATATTACTTCACCTTTGGATATTTTTAAGGGTGAGGAGGATGGCCGCAAAGGTGCCAATAATGTCACAATTCACCCTATACACAAATTCATAGTTGAAGGCCTCCTCCCCCATTTTTTGTTCCATATCTCTTTTAACCAGATCATCTATTTCAAGAAATTTATCCCACCTTTCTGGTTTGATGGGACTTTTGAAGGCCCGAAGGTATATTTCCCAAGCGCAAATGAGTTTGATATTTGACTCCATTCTGCTTTCTAAGCAGAGGGTGCACTGAGAGTAAAGAAGCACTGCAATCTTTAGGATGAAGAATGAGCAAATAAATCATGTTTAAGTCTATGAAACCCTATTTTAATCTCTCATTGGGGGTTTCTACGGCACAATAAATGTTAATGGCTTGAGTAATTAATTTTCTCCTATGTTAATGTACATAAACCTATGAATATGTCTATGTATCTATAAATGGGAGAGCTGTATATATTTATATAAATGTATGTCTATATAGGAATTTATATGGTACTGACTTGAAAGGGGCTAGGAGTCCTGATTTTGTGGGCAAGTTTGGGACTAAAACAAAATGTAATGCTTCATATATATGTATGTGAATAACTATGTATTTTTAAATGAAAATATGTGTATTTTAGTGTGTGGATATGTGTATATATAAGTATGTGTGTTCAAACCTATATATTAATGTGTACCGGTGATTGTATGTGCTTATAGTTATCTTGATGTCTATATGTGCCCTTGAATATATATGGGGATGTAAGAGTGTATATACACCTGTATTTGGCTGGGATTATGGATATTTATGAGTGTGTTTGTCCAAATAAAACTATCTGGCTATTTTATCTAGGTTTATGAACATAATGTTTTAGTGTGGGAATGAGTTGATAAAAGTGATAGTGCCAGTGAATGTTAGAGGGGAAAAAATGGGAGTCAGTGTATGTATAAAATATGAACGTATATACATCCCTACATATATACATATATACATACATATGTATAGAATTTATATGTACATACCTACATATATACATACATACGTACTTATGTACATGTTTACATATATACCTGCATATACATACTTATGTACATGTTTACATATATATAGGGAGGTATAGATATGCCCGATCTTAATATCGAGCATGGTGTTCTTGTAGAAGGATGGTGCTTGTACTTCTGCCACTGTTAATCTAAGGTAAGGTGATGCCATCTGCTCCTAAGTTGGCCAATTGGTCTGCTCTCACATTGCCTTCACGATATATGTGATTCATAGTTGTCATCTTGAATGATTGGCTTAAGGATAGATCCTATGAGAGTAGGTAGTTTAATTTCTAGTTTAGGGTGTTGTCTTTCCTTAAGGCATTTATAATGATTTCTAAGTCCCCCTCAATTTCCAAATATTCAATCCCTAAGTTTCAGCATAGTTGGAGGCCTTTCACAAGAGCTGCCATTTTTGCCCAATTGTTAGTCTCATGTCCAAAGGGTGCAGCCAAAGTTGCAATTTATGAGCCCTTGCTGTCATGAATACTGCATCCAATTCCATCCTCTCCAGGGTTACGTTGGGATGCACCATCAAAGTTGAGTTTGAACCATCCATGTGAAGGTGAAGACCATATACATTCTCTATGTTTTAGGTCCTTCTCAGGGTTTTCTTTACCAATAAAAGGTGGTAGTGGCAGACCTATCCATTTTCTACGCATCTTTTTATCCCAATGACTCATGAAGAGATTAGTCTTCTGTAGTTTGACAGTTTTGGAGTTGATAGTTTCAATGATGGCTGCTTCTATTTTGTTGATAATTTTTTTGTGATCCAATTTCTCATCCATAAAGATTCTCCTGTACCTCTCTTTCCATATTTCCCAGATGAGAATAGAGGGGGCTACAATCCATAGATTTTCATAAATACTACCTTTCTTAATAGTAGGCCATCCATGGAGCATTTCCAAGAGGGAATTGGGGAAGGCAGAGAGCCATCCTAAATTGTTAGAGAGCCATTTCCAGTAGTGATTAGTGTATGGGCAGTTAAGGAATAAGTGATCTGTGTCTTCTTCCTATTTTTCACAAAGGTAGCATCTACTAGGACCTGAGAACCCCATTCTTTTGAATTTGTCAGCCATAAGGAGTCTATAACTAAGGGCAAGCCAAGAGCATGCTTTGGGGAGAAATTTTTTGTTCCAACAGAGGTTGATTGGGATGTCGGTTTTAGGTCTTTTGTATTGTTTGTTGATAAGGTTGTATCCATCTCTTGTGTTGTATTCTCCAGTTTTTGAGCCATCCCATACTAACCTATCCTTTCCATGATTAAGAATTATCTTACGCTTTTTGAGTATCTCTATAAGGGACTTATGCTCTTCAAGTAAGATACCTATCTCTTTGAAAGATTTCCATATCCATTCATCCCCATTGAAGGAGATATAATTCATAAGATAGGGACCCATCCTAGCTTCAAGATGTATTTTAAGATCTTGATTGTTTAATTATTTTTCCAATATGTCATTTCCACCTTAGGAGTCTGACCAGGAAAGGGTGTCCTTACCATTACCAAGGTTCCAAGTTAGCTTATTCATAATAATGTGTCGACAATCCAACATAAAGTTCCAGATCTTAGAACCTTTAGGGGGGTTTTTTTCTCTGAAAATATTGATGGGGGGGTTGTCAGATACATATTTTGATGCCAATATCTTGGCCCATTTAGAATCTAGGTTCCTATACATTCTCTAAATAAGCTTGGCCCCCAAGGCTTTCCCTTGGTCTGCAGTGTTTTTTAATCCAACACCCCTCTCATCCTTTGGACGACAGACATTGTCCCAAGAGATCAAGGGGATCTTGTTCTTCTCCCCACTACCTTGCCAGAAAAAGGTCCTGAGGTGCTTGTGTAATTATTTTTGTTTGTTTACCGGGAGATGAATACATGACAGTTGGTAGGTTGGAATAGCTACCAACATAGATCAAACCATAGTGGCTCTCCCAGCAGAAGAGAGCCATCTCCCTTTCCAAGTTAGCATTTTGCTTTTGATTTTTTCTATAGTAGGGTTCCATAATTCTGTGGATCTGCAACCTTTTTCTAGGGGGAGGCCCAAGTATTTACATGGAAGCACACCTTTCTTAAAGTTAAGTATGCAACATATATCCACTTCTGTTGAGATATCTGTGTTAAATAAGAAGACTTCTAATTTATTCTGGTTGATTTTTTCACCAGAAGCCTGAGAGTAGGTTTCTAGAATGTTCGCAAAGGATCTTGCCTCTGTTTTGCTACATTCACCAAACAACATTGTATCATCTACAAATTGCTGGTGGGTAGTAGGTTATAAATCATTTGTAATAGCTATTCCTTTTATTGAACCCGCCTCTCTATCCATTGCAATAGAGTGTCCTAATGCTTCAGCCATGATTATAAATAAAAAAGGGGAAATTGGGTCACCCTGCCTTAAGCCTCTAGAGTTTCTGAAAAAACCTTATGGAGTCCCATTGATTAGGATCAAGATCATTGGAGTGGAAATGCATTCAAAAATTAGGTTGATCTAGCATTTAGAAAACCCAAAAGCCTCCAGGCACTTACATAAAAATCGCTAGTGAACATTATCGTAAGCCTTTTGAATGTCCAACTTAATGAGCATACTAGGATTTTTTCTCATTTGGACAGAGTGAATGGCTTCATTGGCTATGATAACTCCATAAAAAATAGATCTTCCTGGGAGAAAGCTAGTTTGTTCCTCACTGATGATTAGAGGAAGGAGTTTCTGGAGTCTACGGGAAAGGGTCTTAGTGAGTAGTTTGTATAACATGTTTCATAGAGAAATTGGTCTAAAGTCATTTGGGATTTTAGGTTTTTCTTTTTTGGGAATGAGAGTGATGAAGGTATTGTTAACTTCTCTAAGTATTTGTCCCGAGTTTCTGACCCCCTCCAGAGCCTCCATGATATCTTTCCCCAAGAAGTTCTAACATTTCTGAAAGAAGATGGCTGAGAAACCATTCGGGTCAGGGGATTTATTCAGATTCATTTTCCAAAGAGCTTCTTTGAACTCCAAAATTTTTCCGTCAGCATTTTGTTGTGTTGTTTAGTTATGATTTTAGGTATATTTTTAAGGAGTTCTGATTGATTATATAGATCAGAACTCTTGAAGTTGTTAAGGGTGTTATTAAAATATTGAACTGTTTCACTTGCGATCATTTTGGGGTCTTCTATCTTCTATCCTGATGTATCAATAATGCTTGATATTCTTTTAATGCATCTTCTTTTTTTTTGTATTTTTGTGAAATTTTTTTGTGTTTCTATCACCAGCATCTAGCCAAGACTCTCTTGATTTCTGTTTCTAGAAAATTTCTTCTTTGGAAAGTATGTCCTCATATTTAGAAAAAACTACTTTTTCTTTGAGGTAGAGCTCCTCATCCATGCCTGATTGGATGACCTGAGAGTTAATCTCTTTAAGTACTTCTTCAAGATGAAGTTTTGACTCAAAGATGTTGCCAAATTTATCAAAGTTCCATTCAAGCAGTTTACGCTTGATGAATTTTAGTTTATTGACTACGATGTCAAGCTTTGATCCTTTCATATTAGGTTATGACCACCATTGTTTAATTAGATTCAAGATATTAGGATCTCTAAGCCAAACTTGTTCAAATTTGAAGGGGCATTTCTTAGGTTTAGATTCCATGAGGATACTAAGTTGTACCGGGAAGTGGTTTGAGCCTGAAATGGGTAGAATATTAGCCGAGAAGGTAAGGTTGGATTTGGAAAGGCTGCCCTTAAGGAATAATCTATCTAAATTTTCTGCTATATTGCTAAAGCCTTCCCTTCTATTATTCCAGGTGAAGGGGTTATCCTTAGTTGGAATCTCAAGGAGAGATAGTCTCTCTTTCTAGTTGATGAAATCAAAGGCAGCCCTCAGAAGTGAGCCGATGCCGCCTCTCTTATCTGTGATTTTGGTGATTACATTATAGTCTCCTCCAGTGAAACATAGTTCATTCGGAAGAAGATTGAGAAAAGTCTCGATTTCATTCCATACTATTAATTTGTCTCTATTTTGGGTAGGGCCATATACATTAATAATGTTAAAAGTTAGATTGTATCTAAAATTCTTAACTTTAGCACACATCCAAGAGTTTCTATTCTCTAAAATGTTACTTGAGAGGCACCAGGGGTCCAAGATGATTTCTAAGCCACCTGAGGCCCCAGTAGCAGGGGAGTCCACTAGATCTCTAAATCCTAACCTATTTTTGAAAATCATCATATCTGTCTTGTCCATTTTAGTTTCCTAAATTAAAATGATGTTAGATTGAGAATTTTTGATGCAGCAAAGAATGATTCGCTGCTTGTTAGGGGCATTCATGCCCCTAACATTCCATGTAAGGATATTCGTGGCTTCTTGGGAAGGAACTCCCCCTTCCTCGCATTCAGAAGTGATGTTATTTTCATTTGTCCTATTGCTTCGCCATCTAGAGTTCTTAGCTCAGAGTTTGGTTTTCTGCCCCTTTTCTTGGCAATCTTAGCACAAACAGGGGAACATTGGCTTTCTTTGTTAACAACAATGCCTAGAGATTTTGGATCAACAGTTTCAAGTTTTTCAAGATTAACTAACCATTCTTCTAGTTTGTCTTCTTTAGGTTTTTTAGAGATAATCCCCTCAATGAGAAGTCTTCTCTGAAGGTCCAATTCCTCCTTGTCACAGATCTCATCCAAAAAACAATCCATAAGTTCATCAGTTAGGGATTCACCCATGTAATTAGATATGGTTTCCACATCTTCACAAATTTTGGTTTTATTGTTGGCATCAATACCCTAGGTTGCACTATTAGAGGAAGGATCCATTGAGAACAGATTTGACTGGTTTACTAATACTTCAGTATTTGCACAGATGGAGCCATTTGGTTGAGAGAATAGAATATGTTGAGAGGGGAAAATGTCATCAAGAATATCGGTGGAAGGGGCCTACATAGTTTTTGTGATGACATTAAGTTTTTCCATTAGTATACTTAAGTGAAAAACATGATAAAAGTCATTGGTATAGGCATACCTGATGGACAACACACTACATAACCGATGAGATGACAATGCTTGACATGAAAATGCTAAGTATAGAACTGCCCAAAGAACACTAAAAAGTGTTTAACTGATGACAAAGCATAAAGGACATCACTGACGGTATAGTTTTGTGAACATCGCTGACAAAGAAGAAAAGGAAAGGAACCCGATGAATAGCTCAAAATAGGGACACCAACGGAGTAGAAGACTGATAGAGCAAAGAATGAAAGAAGCTTGACTAACTGACAGAGTAGCCCAACCATCAAAACTGACAGTCAGTTACAGAACCCACAAAAAGTGGATCTGACTTTCCACGTCAGCTAAAACATTGTAATTCTATTTATAGATTTTTAATTTGTTTTAAATCATTACTTGAGGGTCAAGCAAGAATATTGTAAATGTTTTAAAGAATCATAATGGATCTAAAACATAACTAACTAAAGATCAAGGTCAAGTTGTAAACCTTGGATCTAGAGTTAATTTGAAAAGCGTGAATCAAGAATAGACCTAGAAACTACTATATAGATGTTCAATCATGTGTAATAGAAAATGAGTTGATAAATGATTGTAGCCATGAAGAGAATCTAAGTAGCAGAAGTGAATTCATGCAAAGTTCATAAACAAATCAAATAAGTTCTCAAGAACACAGACAAGGCTACCGATGAGCAGAGACAAGGTGTCATTCAATCACTCAAGGTGATTACTTATACATTTTAAGCTTTATAGGATCTGTTATCAAAAATTAGAGATTGCATATACTATCAAATCAACATTTATAATGTAGTTGCATTCTAACAAGTGCATCACATCAGAAATCCTTTAGTAGAAGGTGGACTTAACAGTTCTTGATAAATCTCTTAATAAAGTGCACACCTAATAGTGTTGCTAAAGCTTCAAACAAAGTAGATCCTAATAGGTCTCCACTCTAATACTCCTAACAGGGTAGATCATCAGAAGTGATCAAATTGTAAGCCTTAACTGGCTCCCTTCTTATTTGCAGATAGTGTAGTTTTGTGGGTGACATCCCCACCACAGTTTTTACATCCTAACAAGAGTTTTCTGTGATATCATATCTTGTGTTATGTGTTATTTACTTTCATGTATGTTTCTTGAATGTTTACACATGTAAAGAACTTATGTTATGATTTCACATACATAAAGAAAGATGAACAGATAGATAGGTGGATATACAAATTTGATGACACAAAGGTTAATGGGCCAATCACATAAATTTTTTTAGAGCTATTGATTCACCCCTCCCCTCTCAGTTATCATTCCAGTAATTCCAACAATTGGTATTGGAGCTAAGTCTCTTTCTTGAAAAGTTTAAAGACTTAAGAGAAAAGATCAAGACAATGGAAAAGTACAGACTATACAAGACTATTGAGAATGAGTAGTTACAAATTTAGATTTACTATGAGCAGTACAAAGAGGTGAGAGTAAGCATGAGAAAGTTCCTTGATGAAAGAAAGATTATGGAAACTAGGCTTAATGAGAAAGATTATCAAGAAGAGGAGATCCCAAATTACTTAAACTCAGCTGAATCAACAACAAGAAAAGCATCAAACACATAAGTAGAAGAAATCCCAAGTCTACAAGAGGTCATTCTACATCTGATAGAGAAAATCAATATGCTAGAAATTGGTCAAGAGACTCAGATGGTAAAAATGATTGATGTCATGAATGATTCAAGAAAAGATGAATCAGAGAGAACATTGGCTATTGATGATAGGAGGAAAATCACATAGGTAAACAGGTTAAGACAAGAGATATGGGATGCAAAGACACAATTTAGAAATGAGGTTACAGAGCTGCAAGCTCAAATATTGCCAAACCTCACCACTCTGCAACAACACATTATAGATGCAAGAAATATGATCTCAACCCTGGAGATGTCTGTGGTAGACAACATCTATGATATGCATGTGAGGATATCACTTAAGCACATGGTTGTAGAAAATTTGAAGGAGAAATGGGAGAAGATGATGGAGGAAATAAAAGCCTCACACTCACACATTTTTGACAAGCTGTAAGTACCTTTGCCTTTATTATAAAAAATGGAGGAATAAATAGTACATATATACAATATACTACATTAGCAGAAAGAGAAAAGGATATGTATGTTGTATGTACAACATGAGCATGAATATGTAAAAATAGATATGTACACTATATAAAATATCAAAAGAAGGGGAAGGAAATCATATGTACATAAACTTACACTTACCGAAATATGCATAGGGGGAGTCATTTCATGACTAAAGGAAAAATGACTAAGGGTGAAGTATACACAGGTGTACATACTAATACATTAAGTATGTTGCACATATAAGTTTTTGATACTAATGTCAAAGGGGGAGATTGATGACATTAAGTTTTTCCATTAGTATACTTAAGTGAAAAACATGATAAAAGTCATCGGTATAGACATACCCGACGGACAACACACTGCATAACCAATGAGATGACAATGCTTGACATGAAAATGCTAAGTATAGAATTGCCCGATGAACACTGACAAGTGTTGAACCAACGACAAAGCATAAAGGACATCATTGACGGTATAGTTTTGTGAACATCGCTGACAAAGAAAAAAATGCAAGGAACCTGAAGAATAGTTCAAAATAGGGACACCAATAGAGCAGAAGACTGATAGAGAAAAGAATGAAAGAAAGCTGACAGACTGACAAAGCAGCCCGACCATCATAACCGATAATCAGTTACAGAACCCGCAAAAAGTGGATCTGACTTTCCACGTCAGATAAAACATTGTAATTCTAATTATAGAGTTTTAATTTGTTTTAAATCATTACTTGAGGGTCAAGCAAGCATATTGTAAATGTTTTAAAGCATCCTAATGGATCTAAAACATAACTAACTAAAGATCGAGGTCAAGTTGTAAACCTTGGATCTAGAGTTAATTTGAAAAGCGTGAATCAAGAATGGACCTAGAAACTAGTATATATAGATGTTCAATAATTTGTAATAGAAAATGAGTTGATAAATTATTGTAGCCAAAAAGAGCATCTAAGCAGCAGAAGTGAATTCATGCAAAGTTCAGAAACAGATCATATCAGTTCTCAAGAACACAGACAAGGCTACCGACGAGCAGAGACAAGGTATAATTCAATCACTCAAGGTGATTACTTATACATTGTAAGATTTATAGGATCTTTTATCAGCAATTAGAGATTGCATATGCTATCAAATCAACATTTATAATGTAGTTGCATTCTAACAAGTGCATCACATCAGAAATCCTTTAATAGAAGGTGGAATTAACAGTTCTTGATAAATCTCTTAACAGAGTGCACACCTAACGATGTTGCTAAAGCTTAAAACAAAGTAGATCCTAATAGGTCTCTACTCTAATACTCCTAATAGGGTAGATCATCAGAAGTGATCAAATTGTAAGCTTTAACTGGCCCCCTTCTTGTCTACAGATAGTGAAGTTTTGTGGGTGACATCCCCACCGCAGTTTTTACTTCCTAACAAGAGTTTTCTGTGATATCATATCTTGTGTTATGTGTTATTTACTTTCATGTATGCTTCTTGAATGTTTACACATGTAAATAACTTATGTTATGATTTCACATACATAAAGAAAGATGAACAGATAGATAGGTGAATATACAAATTTGATGACACAAAGGTTAATGGGCCAATCACATAAAAAGTTTTAGAGGTACTGATTCACCCCTCCCCTCTCAGTACATCATTCTAGTAATTCCAACATTTTGTTGGGTGAGAAGGGCTCTTAAATAGGGTAGGAGGGGAAGGAGGGCTACCAGAAGGGGAGGGTAATTGGGCTTCAAGTGAGGTAGCACATTGGGTAGGTAAATTAAGTGAAGATGGATGGTCAATGAGAACAAGAGAGGTTTTACATATGTTAGTAGCTGGAGGATTGGAAACAGTGGTCGTATTGGGAGAGGAGGGAGGCAAAAAAGGAGAGACCAAGAAACCTCCTCTATCATTGGCCAGGGTGATATTTAGCTTATAAGGATTGATAGGGCTTGGTATGCAAACAAAATGAGGCATAGGAGCATCAAACCCCATCTACCTATCTGGTGCATTTTTTTCCAGGTTGGCATAAGAGATAATAGGGTTGATTTTATGAGTGGAGTTCTTGCCTTTAATAATGACAGGTTTAAGAGTTTTAGTGTTGATGTTCATTCTAACAATAATTGCTCTTTTTGAATACAGGAAATTTGTATCTACAAACCCTACAAATTTACCGTAAAGCTTTCCAATTTTCCTCAGAAGTTCATCGTTAAGGAATTCAACTGGCATATTTTTTAGCCAGATGATCCTTTCGACTAAAAAATTATTTAATTTAAGAGGATCAAAGAACGGTACCCAATCAAGTACTGTAAAATCAATATTTTTGTAACTAGGGCATCCTTCCCTAAGCAATTTAGCTTTTAATTATTTATTGCCGCATATAATGCAAATGAAATTCTTAGGAAGGATAATCGTACTTACCTTATCAATCATCTTATGTTCAAGCCTGAGTGCAATATTTTTAGGGGAAGAGCCAAAATCATTCTATCTACAAATTACACCATCAAATGCGCATGTTTCTTGCGTTCTTTCCATTAAGCCATCAAAGATCTTCAAGGAAAACACATCCTCAACAGAGGAATTGATAATGTTAGGGTTATTTCTGCGGTGAGGAGTGTAGGTTTATTTAGAAGGAGATACCCGGAGTGGAGAGATGTGAGAGAGATGAGAGGACTTGTTTATCTATGGAGGGATTATAAACATATTCCTGTGATGTGGGGGAGTATAAGGTGTTTAAGGAGGGGAAACTATTTTTGAGGGTTTCGAGGAAAGGTTAGGTTGAAAGGAGGAACCAGGAAGCCGAGCCCTAGAGGGTTTATGCAAATCTACCTTAGTTCTCAAATGGGGAGGGGAGTAATTGAGATGATTTTGATTAGAATCCATAGGGAGAAGGCAAGAGAATCTATTGTTGATGGGTAAAGTGAAGGTATGATTCTGAGGGTGAGGGTTTGAGGATGTTTTAAAATGCTGGCGGATGCGTTTGGCATTTTGATGATGGGCTGGGATCCAAGGATTATCCAGAGCCAAAATGTATTTATCCCTTGAAGAAATCTTAGAGGAAGCTTGGGGGGAAAAACTCACAGAGATGTCTTTGAAGGTAGAATGGGGTAGAGGGTTGGATTGACTAGGGGAGAGCGAAGCCAAAGAGGAGAGAAGACCATCCTAAGCATATTTTTTTCACAAAGAAGCAAAATTGAGAATCCAGAGAGTCAATTGTCCAAAAGCAAAAATGCAGACGCGAAAGTAGAGCCATATGGTGTTTTTCATCTTTTAATCCAACAATTGTTACGATTGTAAAATATTCCATTGCCGAAAGGAATTATAAGTGTTGTTTGTAACAATTTTAATTTTTAGACATTATGTATATGGCTTAAGGAGATATCAAGATTAATATATCCATTGGACCTTAGAGATCAATTCTTTCTCAAGATATCTAGCGCCGTCAACCTTTGTTTGTTCACCGAGTTTGCATTTACAGTCTGATCTGATACCATTTTGAGTTTTAGGATCAATGCAAATGTAATAGCACTCTCTATATTTTATGTGTGTTTCAAATGCAACAATCTTTATTGTATTTATATTGAGAAAGACACTAGGAGAGACATGTCCCTTCATGGGACATGTCTATTCATTATAATTGTTAATGTTTTAATAATCAATTATATATTAGAATAATATAAGTTTGCATAATGTATATGCCTATGTTTTGGGTTTCGAATTACCTCTAAATTTTCTATAGAGAGCCTCGCTGACTTCAAATTCATTGCAACAAACTCTAAATTCCTTGTACACCTTTTCAAAAGTCTCCAAGTCCTATCCAAACAAGCTTTATCACCCATGCAATTGCTTCAATATCTATCCATGAGAATACAAAATTTCAACAACTATATATGATGAGGGTGTATTAAAAAATTATGAACCAAATTATGGCCATAAAGAGAAAGGATGGCCAGCCAGATTTGGATTTAAAAATTTTAATTAAGAAGAAAGGAATTTATAAACTTTCAGTAAGACTAGTCCTTTACACAACACTGATTTACTATATTTTCAAACTGTGACAGTTAAATAGTTACTCTCTGAGACAGTCACAAACCAACCTTGACTAGGTGTCCCTTTGCCTTCTATTCATATAGGTGCACTTCTATTCAGAGATACACATTTTATTTCAATCTTAGATGATTCAAAATAAATGATATGCTTCATGTGAAGGATCCCATCACATCAATTTTATTTCCCCTTAGCCTATCCTCAAAGTTTGAAATCTTTATTGCTATAGGTTATACCTACATATGACTAATATGGGTGCCAAAGTCTAGCTCTTTTTCTTTTAACATACTTATCTACGTAGGTTTCACTGCTATCCACATCAAGGATCTATCTATCTCATTCTGCACTATTCCACTCACATATGTTACGCCGATAGCATTACACATACACAACGTTTGGCATAGCTAATATTGATAGGTACCATCGGGTATCAGTCAAACCAAAATCCTATTGTGCCAATAATGTAAGCTATCCTGATAGCCATTTCCAAACTAATTATCAGTGTATGGTTCTCCGATCATCAGGGGTCAGTCTGACTTGTTTTAACCTATCCCGATAGCATTACACATACACAATGTTCGACATAGCTAATACCGATAGGTACCATTAGGTATTGGTCAAACATCATTAAATGACCAAACATGGTTTATTACATTTAAATGACCTAGCTGATAGTACCATAAAAAGTTTTAGCCCCAGTGACTAGGAATGGTTTAGTAATATGAAAGTGCCTACTGTTATTTCCTAAAAAACCCTAGTTTTTATTTGTAAAATCTTCATTGGTTGGAAATAACCTAAGCCATGTTCATCTTATATTATTTCATTACCTTTTTGGTCACTTAAGTTTCATTTGGACCCTTGTGTTAAAATGTCGTTACAAAGTGGACCCTTTGTGTTTTAATGTTATCATCCTAGCGGGCTTCGTATATTATTTTTCCTAAGTCCTAAAGTCTGCAAGTGTTTATTAAATAAAGGCTGGCGGCTAAACACCAAGATCCAACGACTGTTGTGGTGTCATGAAGAAAAAAGATCTTCATCTCATCCATCACGACACTATGACCAAGTGACATCTATCTTCAAGTCAAGGGGCCTACATCTCCTAAAGCCATGCTCATTATGAACCCCACCAAGATTCTTTTGAGATCAGATGATTGTCGCGGTGTTGCTAAGCTGTAAGATTATTTGATCGTCCATTGTGACACCGTCACTGAATGATACTTGTCCTTATGTGATGTGGCCAAAGTGGGACTAGTAAACAATGGAAATCCATCAGATCTTTTAAGATCTAATGATTGTTGTGGTGTTGTGAAGAAACAAGATCTTCATCTCATCTATTGTGACACTGCGACCAAGTGACATCTATCTTCAATTTGAGGGGCTCGCATCTCCTAAAGCCATACTCATTATGAACCTACCAAGATTATTTTGAGATCAGACGATTGTCATGTTGTTGCCAAGATTTAAGATTCTTTGATCATCCATTGTGACATTGGGACTGAATGACACCTGTCCTCATATGATGTGGCCAAAGTGGGACTAGTAAATAATAGAAAGCCATCAGATCTTGTAAGATCTAATAGTTTTCATAGTGTCTCTAGGGAAAGGTGCTGCATGTTTATCTACTACAACACTATGACTGAATGACACGTGGCACTTGTCATGGCCTTGAATTTTTGAAGTGTCTTTTTGAAGACCTTGATCAGACGTTTGTCGTGGTGTTGCTGAAGGAAAAGATATGTTCTTTTTCCTTCGCAACATTGTGACTTAATGAAATGTGGTTCCCGACCAATGCTCTTATCAGTTTGATGAGAGCCACACAATCATTAGTAATATTTCTACATCAACGACCGTGTTTTAATGGTAGCTTTCCTGCCAAAAGTAAGATCTTTGAGCCATTGAGCCACAATTTTCAAAGTGGAGATTAATTGCAGAATGTGCGGCCATCTAATCAGAAATTGAATGCAAATTTTTTAGATGATTACATTGTAAAGTCCCATTTCATTTTCTTAGACACTGCAAATTGCTAAGGGATTTTGGAGTAGAGCCATAAATTCAGCGATTCTATTTGTTCTAAGCATTTGCAGAATGGGTAAGTTCCTGATTAATTTCAATTGCAGTTCATAAGTTGAGATACCAGAAGGTTTTGGGTTATAATATGTGATGTTCTAGGGTTTTTCTATTCTTGTTCTCCTTTTTTTAAGTATATTTTCAATATTGGAAATGACACCATGTAGGGAGTTGAAAGGGAAGGTGGAATACCATGAAAGAAATGTATATGATGATTTTCTAGAATAGTTGGATAAATAAACGAATAAACCTACCCAGGTTAGGGAATTGACTCCAAAGAACCCTCATTTAAGAATAGGGGAAGGTCTATATGATAAGGGGAACTGGTTCAAGAATGCTAACATTGATGTAACTGGTTTAGGACTATTCAGAGTAGGATTTGGGAAGAGGAATGCATATGCCCTAGATAGCAACATCTGGAAATTTGATATGGGAAATTTGGTAGTCCCAAATGTTTTTATGGATGCTGATATTTTTCTTCAAGTGGCAAAGAACTATGACCCAGTGGTTAGGGTTGTGAGGGATATTAATGTAGACTCATTGTTGAGCATTTCTGCTGATGAGATTAGAGAGGTATTTCAATTAATTGACCCTTCTATTCAGCTTGATGAAATTAATTTTGACACCTTCAACAAGGTATATGTAGTTGAAAGGGATTATTTCAGGGATGGGCCTTTAAGGGAATTCTTTGTGAAAGTTGGAAATCTCATTGTGGTAGGTTTGAACACACCATAGCCACTTATGATAGAGTATTTAAATTTAAGGGAAAAAGTTATGTATTGTGCCTTGAGCCAAATATTTGGGGAAGATGTGGAGACAATAATGCCAATCCATTACATGTTTATGATGGTTCAGATCCTCCATACTCACCTTGATATCATCTTTGATTTTGAATCTCACTTAGCTGAATTGATCCATAATGGTATGATTGGTATCCAAAATTCAAAGGTTGACAGACCTTTTGGCTGGTACTCTTTGTTAATGCACATGTTTCTTTACAAACGTGCACATTATTTTGGAAAGGAAATGAATATGATGAGGATTAAAGATGAAAAATTAATGGTAGTGCAGTTGTGGAGCCCAATATTATATTGGGATAGGAAGGAGGCAAGTTATGTCATTTTTGATAGATGCTTTGCATCTAAGCTTAGAGCTCTATTGTTTATTGAAAATCCTAGAATCCCAAAGGAGTTTCTTTTGTTTTTGAGACCAAATAAATATGCCAAGGATATCAAGATAGTTCATAATTAGGGAGACATCATTCTATATCCAGTCTCAACTGTGTTCATAGTATATGGTTTTAGAGATACCCCATACATCCTACCATACCAAGTGCTTCTTAAGATAGGCATTGTAGAGATTCTCAGGAAGATTGGAAACTTATAGGAAGTTAAATTGACAGGAAGGAGCAGAGGTTCTATTTTCCCAAGCATCTCTATTGTACATCAATGTTTTTATCACAAAGGGTGGTAGGATTCATTTGGGTAAATTCTTGGAACCTTACCATTTAGCTACTGTAGTCTCAAGATATGTTGATCCCGAGGGATTCATCAAGAACTTGTTTAGACCAAGAACCAAATGTTTGGAATTAGATAATCAATTCCAATTTCCTAAAGATATCATTAGGAATGTTTTCAATTTACAAGAATAGGAAATTAGAAAGGAGAAGTGGTTGGTGTTTAAGAAGACCTTATACTTAGTGCATTGTTTTGAGAGGACTTATGATCCTTTGAAAAAACTTGAGCCTATGGAGAAGAAGATAGATTATTTGATGATACTTTTTGAGGAAATAAGAAGGCTATAAATGAGAAGAGGGATAAGTTTTTAAAGTCTGATGCTGAGAAATCCAAGGCTATATTGAGCAAACTGGATTTTTCCAAAATGGTTCCACTAGGTGATTATTTCTCTCACCAAAAGGAAGGGTACAATGTCATTTTTCCCAAAGTGGTCACATATCAAAAGAGTCATAAGACTCAGGAAGAATCTTCTACATCCAAAGGAAAAAGGCCAATGGTTATTGACCTTGAATCACAGCCTTCCCCAAAAAGGTTCAGAATAGAGGAAGAAGTACAAAATATTGAAAATTTCTACTCACCATATTAGTCCCCTCTACACATTGATGAACAAGGAGTAGCAGAGAAATTGCTACATATGGCCAACACAGGGAGGATTTCCATCACACATGAGGAAATTCAAGAGGGAATGCCCGAGGCCCCTAAAGAAATAACATTAGACCTCACAGTTGCATAGTTTTCTGGAAAGGAATTGGATCCAATTATAAGTCAAGAAACCAGTGAATTTATATCAGATGATAACTTTGTCAAGGCTAGATCATTCATGCAGTTCTTATGGAAAGAAAATATTGATAGGTTCAAGGATACATGTCAAAAGAGGCATGGAGAATAGCCTGATAAGAATTTGAATGATATTGAGGATGAAGTAAAGCATGAGATGTTGGGTGAATTTGAGAAGATTAGTATTGAAGAAGGAAGAGACTTAGTCAGAAAATATAGAGTCCTTCTTATCCCTGAGTGGGACATAGCAGATGCATTAGTGTTTGATCCTGTGATAAAAGGAGCCAAATCTACAATTGACATGCTAGGAACAACCCAACATGGTAGCAAGGGTGTTATGTTCAGTAAGGATCATGCTGCATTAGTCATGTGGGAAATAAAGAAGATAAGAAATGAAGATGTCCCAAATGATTTCTCAGGAAGCCTAGTGACGAGAAGGGTAGGAGATACCCCAGGAGTAGAATCATCTGGATTAGTACTCGAGGTTGCCAAGTTGAATGAGTAGGTCTCAAAAAAGGAGGTAAAGGAGAAGGAAGAACTCATGACAAAGATGGAGATATTGTTTCAAGCTTACAATGAGTTGAAGAAAGAATCCCTGGAAAAGGAAAGGGTTATTGCACACCTAAGGGGCCAACAACAAATCTAGACATTACCTAAGATGATGATTGCTCAAAATTTAGCCTAGCCTACCTCATCTAGCCCTATTGTAGAGTGCCCCCCATCCCATTTCCCTCTTGGTTCCATGTCAGAAATGGAATTGAACTCTGAAATAAAAAAGTTAGAAGAGGAAAGGGAGAGTTTAAAGAAGATGAAAGAACAATTGCTGAAAAAAAGCTAAGGATTTGAAAGACGCATAAGGCACATATAAAAATAAATTTAAGGATTGCGTAAGAGATGCTATTATGCAGTTCGCCCAAACATTAGAATATGCATCCGTTTATGCAAATGGGGAAAAGATAGAAAATATCCTAGGGTATTTGAAGTTAGAAAAGGACACCTTGGACCTTTTATTTGCAAAATGGATTGGGAGGCTCCTAGAGCTGTGGTTTTTCTGTTCTTCATCCAAGAAGGGGGATAATAGTGATGAAAAACTAAAGACCACATACAAACTTGTCAAAACTATGGTGGAGTTTGACATAAAAAGGAATAGAGTCCAATAAAAAGCAATTGTATTGAGAAATGAATACTCCAAAGCTCAGTGTGAGATATGTCCTAGTATCTTCAGGGAAAAATGGTAAATTAAAAGATAAAGCTAAGTGGATGCATGAGATGAATGATGCATTATCTATAAGGATGAACAAAATTTTGAGCCTGGACAATACCATCTTGTTTGTCCAAACTATAGAAGTACTTGAAAATGCTAGGGCGTATTATGGTTTTTGGAAGAAGGAGGTTTGTCATTTGAAGATGGATTGGGATGAGCTAGAGGGTAAGAAGCATGAGATTGTTGGGGTTCCTTAGCCCATTGATGAGGTGTTTGAATCTTGGAGGGACAAGTATCATACAATTGAACAATGAAAGTGAAATGCCTCGTCATGTTTCAGTTAATGGAAATGTTCAAGAAAAATGAAAGAGATAGTGGGCACAAAAGATCATGAGAATAAAGAAAAAAGAACAAAGAACAAAGAAGAACAGATCCACTTGGCGGACTCAGAATAGTTTTGAAGCAGTTGCAAGAACCATGCGGTCATTTGACAAAAGTACTCCAGAAATCTTGTAACATTTTGGTTATTAGCTGGTTTTGTATTTTGTTTCTTGTACGAGTCACCTTTTTGTCTCTTATCCAAATGATCTATTTCTTATTGCAATCCTTCATCTATAAAATGATTTTCTAGATCATTTGGAAAGGGCTAGAAATTTTTTTGTAAAAGGGATTACATCTAATGTTTCAATCAGGGATATAGAAGATTAAGTTAGATTGTGTCTTTTGAGAAAATAGTTTTGGGTTTTTGTTATTATTGAAGTGGTTTTGTACTTTGAGAGCAAATGTATACAAGAATATGATTCTATATACTTAATTCAAATATTCCACTTTCAGATCTCTCATCTATGTTCATCTTGTGAGTTATGAATCTTCTAGTTCATTGCATGGTATATCTGTGTATGTGTTATTTATCCTTAGTCTTGATCTAGGGTCAAATCAAATTATGCTTTGGATATGACATAAATTTAGTTGGTGGTTTACAAGGATTTTTATAAGAAGTATGAGTTGGAAATGTATGGGTTTATGGAATAGGATCTTTGACAATAGTTAATTGTTTGTGTCATCTTGTTCTAAAGATCTTGCCCAATGAATAAGACATTGATCATGGATTCATTTGGTCATACTGACATCTTTTATTAGGTTTGGCTATACTCTACCTTCTTAAATCAACTCCATATCTTAAATTGATCTGTGAATCTTATGGTTTTGGTTGTTGTTCTTTCCATGATAATTGAAAATAAATGAATGATTGGTTATCATACCATAATTTCTTATCAATTTATGCTTTTCAAATCCAGATACCAGAGTGAAGCAAAATGTGTCAAATTGGATTAGGTACACCTGCCTTGGTTTTGCAGAACCAAAAGTGCAAAGAGTAGTCTTGTCCCTATAGTTGGTCCAATTGCCTTAGATGTCCCATACTTGGAACTAACCATTCTTTAAGATTTATCTTGGGGTATATTGGTAGCTTTTCAAAGCATAAAACATTTTTAAAGACCAACACCATCATGGTCATGATTTTCTTCATTTCCCTAGGAAATATATAATTATTTGAGACGCTTTCATCTCCCAACTTTCACAAGCATCTAGGAACAACCAAGTATCAATAATATTCCCAACGAAGCATGGGAAATAAGTTTGCATCATTCAGACATAGCCTCTTGGATATTTCTTAAACTTCTACAATAGTCAATTTATGAAGGGACATGTCGCAATATTAGAGATTGATAGACTATCAATAGACACAATATATCATTGTTGAAGATCATTGTGAAGGCTTATATAGATGTAGAAAACACTAAAAAATCTATCTGCATCATAGTATTGAACAAGTGCAGAAAATGGGAAACATCGAAAGATATTCAGGATATACAGTTTGGAAAGTTGTAAATTGGGAGTTTGCCTCTTTAGTTATCTCTGGTGGATCTACTCCGTGTTGAGAGATTACCTTTGTAATCTAGTGACTACAGTTCTCATATTTTAGATCACTCACTTCATTCTTCTCTCAACATATAAGTTGTTAGTAGTCAAGCTTGAATATGACCAGAGGGACATTCTGTATTCACTCAAATAAATCATCATTGGGAAAATCTTATCTTTTATCCCCTAAGTGAACTACCCAAATCAGAGAAGGTCATTGAGTATCAAGATCATTTTAATTCATTCCTATCAGATTCAACTGAGACCTTAGTACACTAAGTGTAGATATAAGGTCAAGACATCTAATATATATTAACCCGTTCCATCTAAGATAGAAACAATATTAAGGTTAATTATACAAGAAAACTATCCTACAAGGGATCTAATATATATTGGCATTTCCATATCTTTCCAATTACATGAAGCTTAAAGAATCTTAAGTAATTTTCCTAAATTCTTAAACCATCCTAGCAACGGAAATTACACTAATCGTTGTCACTAATATATGTTTACTGCAGTCAAATTGCAAAAATACCCTTTGAATGTGATTGATCACAATATAAAAGGATGTAAAAGTTGCCAAAGTTAACAACTTTGTTGTCAACTTGGCAACATAAACTAAACATTAAGTCTGTTAGCAGTCGATTTATAAAAGATAAATAAATAAATCTCTTACCTTCATATCTCCAACAAAAGAAGGAAACTTTCTAATAATCCTACAATATAAATTAATCTGTTATTGAAGGATCTGCATGTTAAAATACCATCAATACATTAATTAAGCAGGATATCTTGATCATTTAACCTTGTTGAATCTAGCAATTTCTTGTGGACTTGCTTGAAAAAAGAAAAAAAATTGACATACATTATATAAAATACTCACATTCAATGAGCATTAAGCAGTATAACTTTGATAAAATTTTATGTGATCCCTAGCATTTCATCCGTCTAAAATATCTTACAAATCAAGACCAAGCATTAATAGAGAATGTAAGATACTTGGAACATCAATTAAACAACTTTATACATACCTCCTATAAGTCACGCTCACAACATAGAAGAGTTTCAAATTTCTTCTCTCAAAATACTTGCAAAGTGGACATGGGAAACATCTATAAACAATAAAACAAGAATTCAATCACCAAAAGTATCCAAATATTCAGATAGGTTCCAAAAAAATGCATATAATAATTTGTACAAATAAATTTTTATTAAAAATTGAATCTAGAATTGGTTCTATAAAAATTATTGAAGATAGTAAACCAAACTGATCAAATCTAGACTTAGCTCTATAAAAATTACTAAAACAAATAGATTATATTGATAAAAAACACATCTAAAGCTAATTCTAATAAAATGTCAGCTACCCAATTAAACCATTTCTAAGAGGCCTAAATTTATGGCATGATCCCGAAAGCAATAGTTGCATCCACAACCAATAAAACATAATCATCTATGTTATCCATGATAAACTACATAAAAAAATGAGGAGATAAATACAATAACTTATCATGGAGCATAAATAATTAGAAACAAAAGACTTCATATAGTAAAAGCAAAAATTTACAAGAAAGGGAACTTTGGGATAATAAAGTAGTCAATTACGAGGCTCTGCAAGTGGCCCCTGGTGCTTCTGCTAGTACGTTTGAACGGTGCCACACAGGCCTCTCATGGTGTTTGGGCTGGTCGATGTGTCTTTCCGTATGTGTGGTGTGTATGTGTTTTCATTTTTTATTTTTGTGCTTGGCTCTGTCTTTCTTTCCCGTCATGTTGATTTTTCTATCCCTCCCTTTTTTCTCTGGTTCGCTTGTGTGGGCTTTAAGTCTCTCTGGAGTATGTCATCTTGACCCTTATCCAGTTGGGTTCGCGTGAGATCTGTATTGATGTCCATAGAGGAGAGTAATGATAGTAAAGATGCCCAGGGTGGTGGGAAGGATAAAATGACAAGTGGAAGTAATGCAATATTACATGCAAAAAGTTCTAAACCCTCTTATAAAGCGGTTTTGGCTGAGAAAATGGTTTTACCACCCTTGGCTCTGTTTGAAGGAATGTTTATTACTAAAAATGTGTAACCCGAAAGAGGAAAGGATCATGGAGGAGGAATAGTTGAATCCAATGGAGATAGACATGGGAGAGGAGACCAATACAACATCCCAGCAGGAGTCAATGGCAATGGAGGGAGAAAGGAAGGTAAGACTCCACCTTCTGGAGTTAAGACCCTTGCCTTATCGCCAAATACAGACATGGTAAATGCTATTAAATATGAGCAAGATAGATTAAAGAATATTGTTGTATTGTTTTGTTGTATGGACATGAAGTTTTTACCCATTAGAAAATTCTTAAATGACTGGTTTAATAATATATGGGGCAATAAACTTGGCATACATGTTAGTTTTAGTCATATGATTCAGATTGGTTTATTTGTGGTGTTTTTTAAAGCACATGCTATGCAGGAGAAAGTTTTGAATAAAGGTTATTGACAGGTAGGGAAAAAAATGTTCAAGGCTCTCCCATGGTCTCCCAAAGATAACACTGATAAGATTTTTTCCCGCTGTTCTCCCCTTGATATGAGAGGAGTAACGGTTTGAAGAACAATGAAAGAAGCAACAACCCTAAGAATAAAGATATGTCATATTGCTTTACCAGACTTTACAAGAATCAAAAACCCCCCTCCAAAGTATAATGATGATGAATGTCTATAGTTGGAATGTTAGAGGTTTAGAAATGTCTGATAGGAAGTATGTGATTAGGAATTGGTGCAATGAAATCCAGAATAAAGATATTATATGTCTACAAGAGATCAAGGTCACTGGTGCTAGGGCTTATAACACACTTAAATTCATTTGGAGCAGAGCCTCATGTATATTTTCAAAACACGAAAAAGGAAAAGGAGGTGTTTCCATGTTGATAGGAAATAGATGGAGTGATAAGATTTTAGAACATGGTGTATCTCCATGTAACAACGTAATTTGGGCCATGTTGAAATATAATGAACAAGTAATTAGAGTGTGAAACATATATGCACCCAATGATTATAGAGAAATGAGTACATTATGGGTCTGGCTTACTAATAATTAGCTAAATGGATATTTTTGGGGGATTTCAATATGGTAGAAGATAAGCAGAACACATGTGGAGGAAACACACATGAATGGAAAGACAATGAGTTTTTCTTTTGGACTAAATTTAAAAGAAGGTTTCACATCAGCGACCCTTTGGAGAAAAAAAGACAAACATACCAAAACATTTGGTTTACATGGTGTAATAACCAAGCAAATAGAAACAAAATCTATTCCAGATTGGATATAATCTATTTTGACACTAGCTCTTTTGGGCTTTCCCACCCCTCGGGACAAAACCCTATTTGTGTAACTTCAGTTTGCATGTCTGATCACTCCCCCATCCATGGATGTATAGTTTTTAGTACCTCTAATGATCAATATTAAACTCAAAAAAGGAAAAGGGTCTTCAAACTCAGCACTACCCTATTGGATGATGAAGATACTCTTGAGTCTATCCAAATGGTAACTACCCTATCTAAATTTTGTAATCAGCACTCCTCGGCTAGAGATAAATGGGATCAGTTAGTAATAACATGGAGAAATGTGTTCCAAATTATTGGGGAAAAAAAAAACATGGATAGAAATGATGAGGAAAATAATCAGCAAAGGAGAATCATCACAATTGAGACAACACTCCAAGAGAAAGGAAACAATGAAGAGTTAGAGAAGTCGCTCATTGATGCTAAATGCAGTTAAGGAAGGTCCAAGACTATAAAATACAAGGCCAAAAAGTCAGATCCAAAGCTAGATGGATTAAATATGGGGACAAGGGATCCAAATATTTCTTCAATCTGATCAGAGCCAAACATAGTAGAGAAGAAATAATTGGCACACAAGGTGAAAATGAGACCACTAGAAGTAACAAAGAAAAATTTGAGGCATTCACTGAGTTCTATAGGAAATTATTTTCATTACAACACAAAGAGGAAAATATTGAGGCAATGAATCAATGCATAAAGGTCATTCCCAAAAAGGTTTCCAAAAAACAAGCAAAGACTCTTGAATAAAAAATCAGCCTTAAGGAAATAGATGATGCCATTGGATCCCTAACCAATGACAAATCTCCTGGGTTAGATGGCATACCAGCAGAGTTTTACAAAAAAAAAAAAAGAATGGATAGCTAGTGAACTGCTTGAAGTTTATGAAGAAGCCTTTGAAGTAGGATCCCTGGGAAAAAACATTAATATGGGGTTTATTAAATTATTACCCAAGGAGGGGGACAAATCTCAAGTCAAGAACTAGAGACCAATTACCTTATTAAATATCTCTTATAAAATAATTGCTAAAGCCATGGCTAGAAGGATTAGTAGCATGTTAAATGATATAATTTCTGTCACCCAGACATGTTTTATCAAGGGCAGATATATACTGGACAATCTGATCACCCGTTGGGAAGCCATGCATTGGGCTAAAATGGATGGACAAAATGTAGTGATGGTTCTATTAGACTTTGAAAAGGCATATGATAGAATAGGGTAGTAGTTTGTTCTAAAGATGTTGGATGCTTTTGGGTTCCCAAAATACTTTTTCAGGTGGGTAAATATCCTGGTCTAAGACTCCTCAACTTTGATTGATGTGAATGGAGAAATCTCATAGCCAATTCAATTGAGTAGATCCACTAGGCAAGGATGCCCTTTAGCACCGACACTTTATGTCATTGTTGCTGATGCTTTATCATACATTCTTAAGGATACTGAATTTGGCCCACCAATAAGAGGTATTCATCTTCCCAATAAAAAAAGCTTGTTATGGAACAGTTCACTGATGACACAACTCTTTTCCTAGACCTAGAATAAGTCAATTTTGAGAATGTGCTCAAGAGGCTCTAGATATTTTGTCTTGCCTCAGGAGCTAAAATTCTTGTGCATAAATCTACTATACTGGGATGGACATCAGATTATCCAAACTGGCTTAGCAGGAAAGATTGGCAGTGATCTAGGCCCTCCAACATTGTTAGATACTTGGGCATCCCTTTCTCCATCTCCCCAAATGTAAAGGATATGTGGATATGGATCTATAAAAAAATTGAAAACAAACATGTGAAGTGGAAAACACACATGCTATCCCTAGCTGGAAGAACTCAAGTGGTGCAGAATGTCCTTTCATCCCATATAGTCTATTAATCATCCACTTGGATGTTTGCGAGGTATCAATTTAAAAAAATGGAAAAGGTACTAAGAGGGTTTCTCTGGTCTAATGGGCTTGGTAACAAGAAGAGACATTGTGTGAAATGGGAGTGGTGCTTCTCTCCTAAACACCTAGGAGGACTTGGACTAAGAGACTTAAGGACACAAGGTATTTCCTTAGTAGCCAAATGGATACTCATAGATTTGGAAGGTAATGATCCATGGAAGTTGGTATTAGTCATAAATAATATTGAAAGGGAAACCATAAAAAAAAGGGAAAAAAATGGAAGCAAGTGCCTATATTTGACACTATATTGGGTGATTTTGTGGTTAAGGTTTGTGGGTCTAAGGTCTTCCATTCTATTTGGAAGACATGGTGTCAGGTAAGACCTCTAATTTGTTCAAGAAATTATGTTGGGAAAAACCCCTATTTTTCTGTCATTGATAGATCTATTTGGTGTGGCATTTATCTAAAGGACAAACGTTGGCTTTATTACAATATTTTTCTTCTAAAATATGGCAGAGTAAGGGGATTTCTCTTATTTAGAATGTACTGGTTGACAATAAATTGAGTTCTTGGGAAGATATCAGTCATTAATACAACCTCCCTAAAACACATAAAAAACTTACACACTGATTTCTAAATCTTTGGGTAGATTCTTTCCTGATAAGATTTTGAACACTAAGCAAATGATGGATCAGTTAAAGTTTTTTCCTGGTAAATTATTGAAAGTTTTTTCTAGTAAAAGTATTTATAATATGCTCAAACCTGATGTGAATATTACTAATAGAATAATATAGATCTGGGGACCCAACTGGTCAAGTAATAGATGACATTTCTTCTTTGATTTTTTTTGGCATGCACAAGTTGAACCTAAATTTTTATGTTTCAGGTGGGTGCTTTGTTTAAAAAAACTAGTTGTTGGATCTTTTATGTCTCAATGGGGTATCCAGAATGTTGCATGTTCCATTTTTAAGTGTCCCTAAACTTATGAGCATCTTTTTTTTAGTGTCCCTTTGCTAATAAAATATGGTCCAGTCTTCTTCGTCAAGCCATTGCTTGGAATTGTCCTAATAACCTGTCTTGGTATGAAGTTGTTTTGGGTTTTTTGGATGAGTTTGATTGCAAAATGAATAAGTTTTGGGCTTCTCTAACTGCTATAACCCATTAGACCATTTGAAGAATGGGGAATGAGGTGATTTTCCAAGACAAAAGGAGAGATCTTACTAAATTTTCTATCAAACTCACACTTTTTCATATTGTTGCACAGGTCACTGCAGTCATCAAAGTACAAAGGGAGAGATTCCACTCATTGATAAAAGAGGGGGCCGTGATCATATTCAAGAAAGAGGTCTAGTCTACCTCATATACCGAAGATCCCCAAGAATTTGGTACATCTGAAGGCACAACCAACCTTAACCAGGGAATTGGAAACACAACTTTAGTGGACAACCAAGAAAGTCACAACTATTGGGCTAGTGAAGAAGAGAACCAAAATGAAAATATAAATTTGAACCAGAACAACAAAAATGATGATGGATGGGATAATATTGTCCCAAGAGACAACAAAAATAGTGGATGGGGTGAATCATGATCGTAGACTTTTTTTTAGGGGAATTTTTTTTTTTTGTAATTTAACTTTATAAACTTGGTTTAAGGTTGATCTAGTTTGGTGGTAGACTGTAGAAGATTACTCTTCTGCTCCTAAAAACTCTTTAGATGTTTTTTGATGCTCTTTTGATACTCTAGGCCATTTTCATTTGTAGGGCATATACTCTAGTGTCTCTGGTTGTTTCTCTACTTTTTGGGTCTTTCTACACTATACTATGTCACGACTGTTCAAATTTAGGCTCAGTTACATACACATGTCGGGCTCGAACAATGTACTGCTGCACTTTGGCCTACACAACAACCTTCTTTTGTAATCTTTTTTGGAATCTATATAATATATTACTGATAAAAAAATAATAATAATACCTCATTATTTTAATCTAATGAAATAAATTTAAAAAATGTGTCAAAAATGTCACATGGAAGGTCAAAACAGTGTTCCAATGTATCAAGATGGTGCAATGATCATATGTTGTGTAATGATCATATGTAGGGCACAACAAAGATGTTTTTCAAAGCACTGATTAGGGGTGTACTAGGAAAATAGTGTGAAATAGTGACACATTTTTAGATACCAAAAGGGGCAATGAGGGACTGTAATATGACAAAGATGTTCTTTCTATAAAAAGACAATGATCTAATGAGCTAGATATAGTGAACTTCAAGCCCAAAAAGAGGCAAGAAAAAACACAAACAAGAAGAATGGATTCAAGTCAAGATCCAAATGCATTCAAACAAGGAAAATAACCATCTCAATCTTAGAAAAAGAACACATCATTTGAAGAACAAAACAAATAATTACAAATAAAAACAATGGCACAATCACAAAAGGCTTCCAATAACATACATTTTTGGTTTAGACTCACAGTGCTCAAACTTGGAGCATTAAAAGACATAGAAGACTTTTTCATTATTTCCTGACATGAGAGAACATGAGCTTACCAAATCTACCTCAGCTAGAAGTCACCATCTACACAGAAGAAACCATCAAAAAACCACATAACAGCTGAAAAACCCTAGTTAGCATTGTGACATAGAGCAAATAATTTTTTTTTGTTTAAATTAGAAGAATGAATGACATTGTATGCCTACTTAGGTTGCCGCCAAAAATTAAAGGTTTATTTTTATTATAATTTTTGCATGTTAATTTTAAAATGTGAAATATATTTATTAAGTGATTTGGTATTTTATCATTCACTTAATAAATATTATTTGATGCAAAATAATTTTATTAATCTTCATTGATCAATCAATTAATAGTTGTAACTATTTGTTTTTGACCTTGTATTTTTTGTTTTCATTGATTTGATTAATGTAAAATATTAGCTAAAAGTGAGGCTTTTCTAAAACACTTTAGTTAATATAAAATTATTGATAATGCAAATAATTTAGCACTGTAATTATGAGTCAATTAGGACTAATCATGGATCAAATATGATTGCAAATATCATGGAGGAGAAATGAGAGAGTTTTTCAATATTTTATATTATTTAAGGAGCCCTTTTGGGTTTGACCTCAGTCTAGGATGCTTTTTGAACAGTTAACTTTAATGTTTTTCTTCTAGTTCCACCCCCTTTTTAAGGGATTTGATCTCATACTTGGACTGAGCCTATCATTATAATGCTCATTTGTTACTGCTCACTATTTCCTTGCATATTTTTTTCCCTTAGCGTTTCCATTATATGACAAAGATAGTGATGCATTAATGAAAGGAGAAAAACTCCACCGATGAGTAATAAAAGTTAAAAAATGCAAATGTTAAATTTTTTCATAAAATATGTGAAGGCCTTAAGACTATATCTAGAGGCTGCAATGTATTCCAAGCAATAGGTATTTTTAGAGCACTAAGCCATCGAGATGGCCAAATGGCTCACTTATAAGGTAGGGGTTCCATGAGGGGGCCAACTTAATTAAGCTCTATGGATTATGATCAAATTCAAAAGAAAAAGGAATAAAGGAGTAATTAATAGTCATTTTTATTTGTATGACTAATTACTTAGTTGTGATTCTACCCGATGACCAGATTAGTCATTTATTTAGTCACTTAGATGAATTTTAAAATGCAACCTTAATCTAATGAGAATAGTTTTTGATTAAGGTAAAAACAGGTTTTGAAAGGAGCCCGAAACCTTTTACAAAAAGCAACTAGAGATAAGCATCAAAGGCACATACAAACATAGAAAGCTTGCTTCGAACAAAAGGCAGGACCCAAACAGACTACAAAGGCCTAAAATAGGAAAAAAAAAACTGCCAAAGGGATGCACAACTTCTAGCACAACGGCTCGCACAATTTCCAGCAAAATTTCTAGATCAAAAGAAGAAACATTACAACGTTTTCTGGTAGGCTTCCTTAGCCTCATTCTGCATCTCTTCCATTTTGTCAATGGACTCCTTCAGCTCCAGCATCTCTTTTGGGATCTCAGGGACTTTTCTTTTTATTCCACTTCGGGTTCTAGAACCAGGGCCCGAGCTCCCAGCCTTTTCTTCTATGGTAATTGTGGTGTTTTCCAGTAGGCTTCTTTCTAGATAAGCGTATAACACTTTCAGGTTCTGAATCGACACTTGCAGCCCATTGTTACTATGCTTAAGGATGACATGTATCATGTGCCCATTGTGGCTTATTTGTTCTTTCATTTCTTTTATCTTTTCTTCAACAGTCTCATTAACTCTAGTTGTGAACTCCTCTTCTCTGTTGCTGTCATTTACCTTAATCATCAACTTTTTCTCCATTTCCTCAACCTTGGCTTTGAAAGGCTCCATTGCCTCCTGCATCTCAATCAATTGTTTCTTCATAATCATCATCTCCTCACTAATCCAGTCTTCCATGTTAGCCCCATAGTCAACTTTGCTTTTTGGGATTCTGTCATCTCTTTCAAACCTGACCTCATCTGGGCCCATTCTCCTTTTCTTACTGTTTCTTTTCTCCGCCTTTAAAGTTAGCTGCAACATATTACCCTCCTCACCTTCATCCTCCTTCTTCTTCTCCTCTTTTTCATCTCCCTCTTTTCCATCTCCCTCAATTTCCTTTTCTTTGTATTCAACACCCATGCCCTCCTTGTTTGTATTGGGCATTTCCTCCTCTTCCATATGAGAGTTGTCCTTTCTCAGCTATTCCTCTCTCTCATTTTCTATGTTCTCTTTATTAGTATCACTATCTCTATCATTTTGATCCTCTTTGTCTTTTCCCTGGTTCTGTAGGGTTTCATCACCAGTCTTCTCCAAATTAGCCCTCTTCTTAGTTTTAACCCTTTTTTTCAGACTCTGTTTTTTACTTTCCTGTTTAACCTGCCTCACACTACCTTTAACCCTCTTAGGGATACGTTCAGGAAGGTTGCAGGCATACTCAAAAATAAGTATAATGAGCCCCACAAGGAGCACTAGATTACTTGATTTATTTCTATGCTCCATCACACTATTATGCAAAGAACTTAGGAGATAGAAAGGGAATGAAATCTTCTTACCATGCCTGAAGTGGTTGGCCAGGACAAAGTGCAAATTGTAGATTTTAGAGTATCTGTCGTCTAGAGTAAAATACCTGATCATGACTGTAAGAATGTCAGCACAATGAAATTTGATTTTTTGGATATCAACATAATCCCCTGTTCCTTTACTAAGAAGGGCCTCTTCATCTTCAGTTTTTGGGAAAATCATGAAGGCTTGAGTTCCAACCCTCTTATTGTCCCTATAGAATTTCATGCCCTCACAAGGCAATCCCATGATTTCTAAGATAACCCTCATGGAGAGGGTAAAATATTTCCCCCATAAATGCACTTTCCCATCCTTCCAACCCTCTGCAAACTATTTTGTTGTCTCTGTGTCCCAGCCATGGAGCTTATCCAGATACTGAGAAACGCCTCCTTTTTTCAACCTTCTCCAAACCTTCTTCTTCTCTTTCCATTTAGTACAGTCAATCGAATCCTCTCTCTTCAGACCTCCTCCCATAGTTCTTGTTTCTTCTTGAAAATGTCGACACTTAGCAATATTGAGCACCGGTTTCAAACAAGCTTTACTGTTGTGATTGTTCCAGTTCGAGTTTAACACCCAGAAAGCATGCGGTGTCACTAATCTAATTAATCCCATTTCCTTCGAATGAAAACACACATTACTTTTAATAATTAAAGATGACCTCATCATTATTTATGATTATTTATTACTCCTTCAATACTATTCATCCTATAGTACCTGATAAGACTAGCCATCTCCGTTTTAAAATCTACCTCACCTTGCCATGATTGCATGACATTAGAGTACACACCCACATTTGCTAAACCATCCGCTGTCATATTACCTTCTCTGTAAACATGTGAAATATGGTAATCTTCAAAATTGGACAATAAATATTTTGTTTTTTCAATGATATGGCTTATTGTCCATGAGGCTTCATGAGTGCCTTTAATACAAATAATAATATTCAAAGAATCTCCCTCCACCCAAAGTTTGGAGAAGACTATATCTTTGGCCAATATGACCACATGAAGGGATGCCATAGCTTCGACCATATGCCACTGCTCCCAGACAATTTCCAGCTGCATCCCTAATGAGGGCTACCACTCCAGCAAACCTCGGATTCCCTTTAGCCTCCCCATCAAAATTCCCTTTAACCCAGCCATTTGGAGGAGCACTCCATCTAGTATTTTCCCTCAAGTTTTGGTTTCTATCTTTCTGCACCTGTACATTCATAAGCATTTCTCTGATACAAAGAAAGTTCTTGTAGGGGGAGTCGCTTGAGAGCTGATTTTTAAAATTTTCCAGGATACTTCTACATACACTATTAGTCACAGTTTGAAAGGGAGAGCTTTTTTCTCTGAAGATTCTATTATTTCTTTCCTTCCATATTCTCCATGTGAAGTGGGGTAGAATAAGCTTCCAAAGATCTTTGGCTTCCTTACCCTTAAGGGGACAACTCCATTGTTTAACCATGTCCTGGAAGTTAAAAGGTTTGACCCACTCTAGGTTAATGACATTAAGCACTGAATTCCAGACTTTATAGGAGTAGGGATAATGAATCATTATATGATTACAATTTTCAGCTTCAAAACAATAGAGGATACATCTATTAGGCATACTAAAGCCCCTTTTTCAAAGATTATCCACTGTAAGGATTTTATTCTGAACAAGAAGCCAGAAGAACATGTTAATTTTAGGAATAAGGTTTTTTTTCCATACCTTATAGCTAGAAGAGTGGTTGTCCTTTTGGTGCAGAAGGGCAGAAGAAGAAGAGACAAAGTATTTTCCATTAGCCTCCGGCCCCCAGATCAATGAGTCTTGTTTATTAGGTCTAATAAACCAGGGGGAAAGAAACTTACTGACCAAGTGGAGAGAATCATCAAAAGAGCTGAGTTCTACCCATTTATCATTAATCCAGTAATCAGAAACCTTCTCTCCAACAATATCAATACAATCCGCAATCGTAGGCCTCCATTCCTGCTTGTCACTTAGAGCTTCTTCCTTCAGCCATTTATCTGTCCTGAAGTTTATTTTCCTGCCATTTCCCAGCTTCCATCTAGCCCCTTTACTGATCAGATACCTACTTTTTTTAATACTATTCCATATGAAAGAGCCATTGATCTCTGACGGGTCCCTTAGCACTTCCTCTAGAGAGGTTAAGTGGTACTTTCTCTTGATGGTGGCATTCCATTCCTTTTCTTCTTCAAAGATTCTCCAGCATTGTTTTGCTAGCAGAGACTTATTTGTGTTTTTGATACTTCTTATTCCAAGCCCTCCCCATTTCTTGGGTTTACACACCACCTCCCAAGCCACAAGGCTTAACCTCTTCTTCTCTTCCACTTCAGACCAAAGAAACCTTTTCTGAATTTTTTCAATCAAGTCAGCAAATTTTTGAGGTATTTTAAACAGGCTCAGGGCATAGACTGGAAGATTTTGAAGAGTGGATTTCAGAAATTGAACTTTTCCATCTTGGCTAAGGGTAGCACCTTTCCATCCAACCAACTTATTATGAAACCAGTCAATAATTCTATTCCATAAAGCATCATCAGGTTTAAGGCATAGGGGGAGACCTAAATAAGTAGAAGGAAGATTCCCTATCTTACATCCCAAAATAGAGGAGATCTTCCTTTGTCTATCTTCAGGGGTGTTACAAAAAAATAAAGAAATCTTCTCCCAGTTAATAGATTGACCTGAAGCTTTAGTGTAATTGTTCAAAGCCCTTTTCATGTTCCTGGCTTCCAAAACAGAGGCTTCTCCCATCATTATTGTATCATCCACAAATTTCTCATGAGAGCATTTATGTTGAGCCGAAGAAGGTTGGAGGCCAGAGATTTGACCAGATAAAACCATGCTTTCTATGGATCTCCTAAGACTCTCTGCCATTATAGCAAAGGGAATAGGGGAGATGGGGTCACCTTGTCTAAGCCCTCTAGAGGGATGGAAGAAGATGGAGGATCCTCCATTAACCAGCACCAAGGAAGACACCATTGTGACCAATTGCATTATCAATCTTATCACATCATTATAAAATCCAAAGGAACTAAGAATTTTAGACAAGAAAGACCAGTCCACTCTGTCATAAGCTTTAGACAAATCCAATTTCATCAAAAAACCCTATTTTTTAGAGGCTTGAAGGGAATGAATATTTTCATGCACTACCATAATAGAATCAAGAATTTGTCTACCTGGCACAAACCCATTCTATTGAGGTGATATAAGATATGGCAATAAACTCAATATTCTTGACATCATTACCTTAGAGATGGATTTATAAAGAGAATTGCATAGGCTTATGGGTCAAAAACCATCAACCGTATCCGCTCCATGTTTTTTAGGGATGAGAGTGATAAACGTTGAGTTGATTTCTTTGAGAATAGATTTGGTACCATAGAATTCTTTAACCACAGAGCAGATATTTTTCCCAACAATGCCCCAAAACTGCTGGAAGAAGAACATCTGAAACCCGTCCGGGCCAGGAGATTTCTCTCCTTCAAAGGAAAGGACTGCCTTCTTGATTTCAGCCTCTAAAGGAATAGCTCTTAAAAGGGCATTAGCATCAGAGTCCAAGATGTGTGAAATAGAAGTTAGAAGATTCCTTTGCTCAACCATGTCGATGCTTTGATCTTTAGAAAGTAAAGAAGCAAAATAGCTCACCATTTCTTCCCTTATTTCTTCTTCTTTGGATATTTTACCATTTCTTGTAGATAGAGTATGGATTCTATTTATGGCCTTATGTTTAAGAGCAGTGAGGTGAAAAAATCTTGTATTCTTATCTCCTGCTTTAAGCCAGAGGGATCTAGATCTCTGTCTCTAGAAAGTTTCTTCTTTAGCTATTATATTATGAAGTTCAGTAAGGGCTATATTCTCTTGACTTCTCAAAATTTTAGTTAGCCCATTCCTTTGGATTTCCTCCTGGATTTCATTTAGTTCTGTTTTGGATTTCATTTTTGCTTTGAAGATATCACCATATATGTGCTTGTTCCATCTTTTAACATTAGTTTTAATGTTAGCCAATTTCTTGACCACTTTGAACATTGCAGTTCCTTCCACCTCAATACTCTGCCACTCCCTAATTTTATTTTCCAAATTAGGATGGTCAAGCCACATCTTCTCAAATCTAAAAGGAGCATTTCTCTTTCCAACAAATGAAGAGATATTGAGGGAGATAGAAAATTATCCGAACCAATTCTTGTAAGAGAGGAAAGAGCACAGGAGAACTTAGTATACCATTTTGGATTTATCAGAGCCCTATCCAGATTAACTTGTATCAGGTCCTCTCCCACCCTGTAGTTAGACCAGGTGTAGTTTATCCCTTCCAGATCAACATCCATCAGCCCTTCGTTGATAATGAAATTCATAAAGTCTACTCTACTTTCTAATTGGGAAAGATTACCACCTTTTTTATCTTCCTGCTTAAGAGGGGTATTGAAGTCTCCCATGAGGATGAAATTGTTATCTCTTCTTCCTTCCATCTGCTCATGCAGATTCTTACATAGTTTTATTCTTCCTATCTTAGTATTTGGGGCATACACATTGATTAAGGTCCAAGAAAAATTATCCTTTAAATTTCTAAGAGAAACAACAATGAAATTCTTATCTTCTCTAAGGAGCTTATAGTCATAACAAGATTGGTTCCAGAAGATAGCCAGACCTCCCGAGGCCCCTTCTGAACTGATACCAATGCATTTGCCATTTTTAATCAGCTTCATATTTTCAATCTTTTCTTTGCTCATTTTAGTTTCTTGAATCAAAAGAATATCAGGTTTAGAGTCTCTACCTAGATTCCTTACTACATCTTGCTTATGAGGACTATTGAGTCCTCAAATATTCCATGAGATAATATTCATTTAAGGATTAGGGTACAAACCTAATGGATAGTAAGTTGTTTTCCATCAGTAATATTCTATTTTGCTTCCTCCTCCCTTTGGGTTTTTTCTGACTTTCTTCCTTTTTCTTTTGGAGTTCCAAAATTAGCTTTCTATTGTCTGGTTAGAACTCCTAGTTTTTGGCCTCCTGCCTTCTTATTTGATTTCTCCATAGATGAGCTCTCAGCTTTCTTTCATGAACTTAAGTTCGGTTCAAAGGTAATATGCCTTCCCTCAGGGGATTTAGGGCTTTTCTTATTTGATCCCTTCTTAGAACCCATAGTTGACCATGACTTATCCTCTGCATCTTATTCCTCCTTCCTCTATTTCTCATTCTGGTGTGATATCACTGAAGAGACAACTTTACTTTCCCTGATTAGGTCATTTGATTTCTTCTGATTTACTTCTGAGCAGTGACTATCCTTTACTATCATCTCTTTCTCTACTTCTTGATGCCTCTCTGTTTCTTCTCCTTTTTCCAATGTTTCTTTGTCTTCTTTTCCTTTATCATTTTGTTTTGTTTCAGTAGTTTTAGTGCTTTCCCCTCTTTCTTCTATTAGTGGAGATACATGGGTAGCTAGCTTATCATTTTCTTGGGCAACTTCATCATTTTGCTTCTGCTAGGAGGAATCATCCTTTCCTTCCAACATGATCGGGGTTTCCACCGTTTCCTCTATTTTTCTTTTCCACTCCATTCTCTGTCCTTTGGTTTGCTCCTAATTCTTCCTTTTTTCCTTTTGGGTTTTCTGAGAGTAGTGTTTCACCCAATGACCCAATTTCTTACAAGTGAAACAGGCAAAAGGCATCGATTCATATTCTATCTCTTGAATCCATGTTCCCAATTTTGATTTCAGAGATATCACCTGAGGAAGGTCAATATTCTATTGAATGTTTACACATATTCTAGCATACACTTGTCTTGTTCTGGCTTCAGTCATTGGATCAACAGATAGGAGTTCCCCAAAAGAGCCAGCAATGGAAATTAAGATATCTTCATGCCAGTATTCCAATGGCATACTAGGAAGACAGATCCAGACCAGCGCTGCCGTGAAAAAACTTTCATTATAATCTAGACTCGTTGTCCACTTTTGCAATGATAGAGAGGATTTACCCATCATCCAGGGTCCCCCACACAAAATTTTTGAGATATCTTCCCCACTTGAAAACACAAAGGAGAAGAAACCTTTCAGCATTGCCGCTACATCGACTTGACCTTTCAGCCTCCATTATTTTTCCACAAAAGACCTAACTAGATCAATGTTAGGTCTTGGGCCCAAAATTTTTCCTACCAGGGTTGAAGCCATGATAGAAACCGTATGTTCAACTAGCTGATCAGGTATCTTAATACCAAACTCACCTTTCAATGGGTCTGATAAAATATCCACTTTGGGGAAGATAGACTTACTCGATGGTTTTATGCCAAAGAGTCCCGCCCACTTGCCTTTCCCCAAATTCGCGGAGAGATAATGTGAATTTTCTTGGGATAAATCTCTCCCTTCCTTCAAATTTTTTGAATTTTTCACCTCTGGTCCCATATCTAACCCATTGTCCCCGCTGGACAGAAGCACCATTGATTCTCCTGCCTTTTCTGCCGATCTGACAACATTCTCTTCTCCTTCCTTCAAAGATCCCACAGTAGAATCCTCAACTTTCAGCTTCCCTCCAGAATCAGAATTCAAAATTTGAATTCCCTCCTTCCCTCTCTCTCCTCCTCGTCCTTCCCTCTTGCGCTCCATTTTTACGAGAATAGTTACCAATTAGAGATATTGGCAAATAGTGGTTGAAATAATGTTCGCACAATAAGTCTATTGGTGAACACACATTATTGGTGAAATGTAACTTCTAAGAATATAAGTATACAATATTATCAAATGTTAACGTGTAAAGGAGTATTAATCATTCATTAAAGTCATTTTTATTATAAGGGTGACTAATTATTTAGTCATTTATTTGGTTATTTTACCTGATGACCAAATTGGTCATTTATTTAGTCATTTTACCCGATGACCAAATTGGTCATTTATTTAATCATTTTAGTTGTGATTTTACCCGATGACCAAATTGGTCATTTATATTTGTGAATAGAAAAAAATGGTAGAACATGATCAGTTTTAGTCACGTGACTAAAATTATTAGTCACCTAGTCATTTATTTGCTCAAATTCTACTAGTGAATGACGCCTAAGTGGCCGAGTAGACTAGGTCGAGTGGGACTCGACCGAGTCCCACTTGACCCACTCCCTAAGATATTTTTAATACAAAAATAACCTCCAAGCCCCTCATTTGCACATTGAGGGGCTAAGGGGACTGGGCCCAATAGGACTCGGTCGAGTCAGACTGGGCTGATTCTGCCTAGGTGGCATGCCATGTTGGTAGCCAAACCCCCAAAAACATAAAAAAACTAGTAGTTTACACTTCTGTTGTTTCGTTCTCTACTCAAAATATAAAATGTTAAAAAATTAGAAGTACCCTTTTTTATATCTCAGAACTAGGATTCTGGACATATAAATTTTATATTGTTTCAATTACAAAATGTTCAACAAATTTGTTAAAAAATGTTTTTGTAGGAATATTAAGTTCTGAGAAGTCGATTCAAAAAATATAAAAAAATGCTAAATCAATTCAAAAAAAATTTAAAATTATATACAACACTAGAGAAGAGATTCCTCTTCAAAAATATATAATTTATTTGGATTTTGGTATAGTTTTGATAGGGGAAAAGTGGCGGGAGACAAAAACTGTTGATCTCAGGTAAGCTCAACTTTGAATACTTATAACGGGCAAACTATAGATCGAAAACACTTCTTTCTTTTTTTTTGCACTAGCTATACATGTCATCTAAAACATATTCTAAAATTGGAGGAAAAAAATGTTTTACTTATAATTATTTGGCAGAAGTAAACCCCCTGATTTGCAGTATTTTTCAGGAAACAAAAAATAGACCTAAAAAATTCAAAAAACATATTAATTTTTGTTCAATTTTTTTTAAAAAATTATAGGCATAAAATTCATCCCATTTCACACATTTCATTAGTTTATATCAACTTCAAATTCTCAACAGAAATATGACTTGTATGCCCTTGAAGTTTTACACTTTTAGCATTGTTAACCTTTTTCCTTTATAAAAGGGTGACATATTATTGTGCTTTTCTATATCACCAATTTATTTGAAATGTTAATGACACTTGTATTGTCACAATAGATAACCACCAGTTCAGTTACCTTCTCCTAAATTCCTTCTAGAATTTGCTTGATCCATACTACATGTGTACAATTGATTGCAATAGAAACATACTCAGCTTCAGTTTTTGATTGAGATATATACAGTTATGCTTGTTTCTTGTCCAAGATACAAGCCTATCTCTGACAAAGAAATGCACCTCCACTTGTGTTGTTATGATCATCAACATCACCTGCCCAATCAACTTAAGTAAACACTTTCAAAGAGAAATCACCTTTATATCCATACCAGAGACCATAGTCTTCAGTCCCCTTAAGATATCTAAATATTCTCTTCACCACAACCAAATAAGATTCCTTAGGATTAGAAGAAAATCTGGCCACTAATCACCCTATCTGTGCTATGTTTGGTCTGTTGTATACCACATACTGTATCTTATCAATCATGGACCTGTAAAGTGTCTCATCCACCTCTTTAGAATAATCTTCCTTTGACAGTTTCCAATTTGTTACCATAGGGGTACCAACCGGTTTTGAGTCTTCTAACCCAAAAGTCTTTAATATTTCTCTTACATATTTATATTGGCTTATATACGTACCATTTTTCATCTATTGAACCTGCAATCCAATAAATAATTTAATCTCACCAATCATATACATCTCGAATTCTTTCCTCATCACATCTGCAAATGATCTGCTCATCTCTTCATTTCCACCAAAAATGACATCATCTATAAATATCTCTGCGATTAGCAACTTGTCATCTTTCTCATTCTTCAAATACACATTACTGTTATCACTTGTCCCAAGGAAACCAATCTGAATAAGATATGAGTGTAATCTGTCATACCATGCCCGAGGTGCTTGTTTCAACCCCTACAAAGCTTTTTGTAATTTACACACCATGTTCTTACCATATGGATTAGCAAATCCTCCAGGTTGTTCAATGTATACCTCTTTTTTCAAAACACTATTAAGAAAAGATGATGTAACATACATTTGATATACCTTCAATCCTTTATAAGAAGAATATGCAAGCGATATCCTTACTCCTTCAAGTCTGGCCATAGGTGCAAATGTTTCACCATAGTCTAGGCCTTCCTCTTGCGCATATCCTTTGTACACCAATCTTTCCTTGTTCCTTACCACTTCACCTGTCTCATTCATCTTGTTTCTAAAAATCCACTAAGTACCAATTACATTATTGTCTACTGGTCTAGGCACTAATGTCCAGGTTTTGTTCTTCTCAATTTGCTCCAATTCTTCTTCCATAGATTTCACCCAATATTCATCTTTCATCATTTTAGGCTAAAACTCAGATATAAAATAAGTACCTTCTCTCGCATTCCTTCTTGTTAACACACTTTCATTTCTATCACTAATAATTTGATTAGGGGAATGATTCAACTTTACATACTTTGGCTATACTAGTTTGGTTCTAGGAGTTTCTACAACCTCTTGTATCCGTTCATGTTCATTGACCTATCTCTCCATCGGTTCTACTATAGTGTCTTGCTCCACTGGTTGTACATATACAAACCCATGATAGTATTCGGGTTCCTTCTTTTTGGATTCATCATTTTTCTCAGAAAATTCATCTACTCTTACACTAGCACTTTCCACTATCTTATTTGTTCTCTTGTTCAAGAAATTGTAGGCTTTTCTATTTGTGGAATATCCTAATAATATCCCCCATCACTTCTTGGGTCAAACTTACCTGTATTTCCATCTCTCTTTATGTAGCATTTTCTCCCAAAATAATTGAAATAACTTGCACATGGTGATCGACCATGCCACAGATCATAGGGAGTTTTGTTTTTACCTTTCTTCAACTGATCTCTGTTCAATGTGAAAACTGCAGTGCTCACCACTTCTCTCCAAAATATATGTGCACCACCCTTCTGAATCATTAATGTCCAAGCATAATCAATGATAGACCTATTTATTCTTTCAATAATATCATTCTGTTGAGGTATCTAGGAGATGACATCTGCCTTTGAACTCCCTATTTTTCACAGTATGTAGTAAATTCATGTGATGTAAACTCACCTCCTCTGTCAGATCTAAGGAATTTCAAGGTCTTACCGGTATACTTATCTACTCTGGCTTTTTAGATCTTAGACATGTGAAAAGATTCAGATTTGTCCCTTAAAAATATAGCCCACATCATTGTAGAATAATCATCAACAAGCAACATGAAATATCTATCACCATAGTAACTATGGGTTCTCATTGGACCACACAAATTGGTATCAACTAGATCTAAAATACTTTCAAAAGAATAATTTTTACTAATGAAACTAGAACTAGTTAACTCCCCAAGCTGACATTCTTTACACATTACATTATCGGGTTTCACTAGGTTGGGCAAACCTCTCACTATATTCATCTTACTAACTTTGATCAACTTATCAAAATTTACATCACAAAACCTCTTATGCCATATCCAACAATTTTCTACCTTAGCAATTAGATAACTCTTAATAGTAGAATTGAGATGAAACAAGTTACCTTTAGTTTATTCACTAGTAGCAATCCATTCTCCTGATTTCCCAATAATCTTGCATATACGTCCATTAAACTCAAATATATATCCTTTGTGATTCAACTAAGAAATAGTTAACAAGTTGTATTTCAGACCATCAACCCAGTAAACATCATCACACTTTATTTTATCATTCAAAGAAATAAATCCTTTACCTTTTACACAATAGGGAGCATCATTCCCAAATCTTACCGAGCCTCCATCACATTCTTCCATCTTGATGAATTTGCTTCTATCACTGGTCATATGGTGAGTGCACCCATGTAAATAATCCATTTACCACTATGATTCATGTTAGAAACCAAAGATTTCTCACCTTCTTTTGAGGGTTCTTCTTTTACTGCAATAAACACAAATTCTTCTTCATCTCTTCCATCAGATTCCTCACCGGTAACACCTTCATTAGGTAGGTAGCATACTTTCTTGTTCTTATCCTTGAATCTTCATAGCTTCTCCTTCTTTTCATTCTCAGGGAAACTTATCCTTATATTTATCTTTCCCTCTAGGTAACCTTTTAGCAAGTAAATCTTCCAATTCCTCTTGTTATCTTTCTTCAGACAAGATAGATCCATAATCACTAGAGTAACATGCTAAATAACTATTTGATATCCCCTTTCCTTTCCTAGATTGTGCAAGATTCAATGATGCCTTGAAAAAAAGATTCAACTTTTAGCATACTATTATCATAATTGCTTAACTCAAATGCAATTAATTTCTCTATTAATGCATCAAGAGTAACAATAAAAGTTCCTATAGATCTAAGTTGTTGTATAGTTGAAACCGTAATAGCATACTAAGGTAATACAGTTCTCAACATTTTTCTTACCACATCCTCCTTAGGAAGATTACCACTAACACCTTGGATAGAAGCAAAAACTTGTTTGATTCTCTGATTGTATTGTTTAATGTTCTCATTTTCTTGCATCCTCATGTCATCATACTTTCCTCTCAAACTGTCAACCTTTTCCTTCTGCACATGTGGATCTCCACCATAGACGGTCTTCAACTTCTCCCACATCTCATTAGCAGTATCCAAGTCTTTGATATCATTAAACTCTGCATCTAAAAGAGTACAAACAATAGCTTCCATAGTAGTAGTATGTTCTTGCTTGACCTTAAATTGATCCACAGTTAGGGTTCCTGAAGGGATAGTATACATACACCATATGATCCCAATAATGATCACCCATATCTTTAAGATAGAGCTTCATCTGACAACACCAAACTAAGTAGTTCTCTCTTCTGAATTTAGGACCTTCCTTTCTCATCATCTTCCGATCTTTACCTCAAGCTATTAAGCTTCACTACAATAGAGGAAATTAGCCTTGATATCAATTTTTAGTCCTAAGATCAGATTACTTAGAGGGGGTGAATCAATAATCTACCAAATAATCTAGCTTTTTAACCTCTTAAACTTAAACCAACATTCACGAGATTAACCTTAATTACAAAAAATGAAAAGATGAACATGCAAATCTATCCACAAAGTTGACACACATATTTATCTCATGGAAATCCAAATCGGGAGAAAACCATGGCGGGAATTAGTACCCACTAAATGATGCGCTCTTTTGAAGTACACCCTGTGAGGAGCTTAACCCTGTTAGGAGTTTACAACAACATTGTTAGTGCTACCCGGTTAAGGGATTTTCCTTAGTCCTATTAGGACCTCTACTCTATTAAGAGTATCCTTTTTTGAGGAATTTGAACACATGCAAAGTGTAACCTTGCTAGAGGATTTACACGAAAGATTTGTTAAGATCTACCTGGTTAATGAATTTAACCTGTTGCAACTGTTAGGGAACAATAGAAAGAATGATCTATAGAACAACACTACCTCTACTTGATCAGATCCACTAAAGCACACAATCTCTTCTTAATGAGTCAACACACTTAACTCTTCCCTAGCTTGATTAAAACTCACACTTTACAACCACACTTGCCCAACACACGATCAACACACTTAACTTTCAACTTCATCCATTATATATTGAAATTTTAAGTCCACCTTAATCAAGCCCTAAATTTGAATTCAAATATCCTGCTCAGATCTAATCCACCACAAAACAAAATTCAATGTATAAAACACATTTCCAAGACCGCATCGGCCAATATAATGATTTACATAGAATTTTGTGTCAAGGGGTCAAACACATTTTCACCAAACTCATGCTTCCTCTAGAATCTTCTCCATACACTAGCATTGAACAATCTGATGTCGGATCATCACCTCCAATCATGAAGATACATCACCAGATCGGGACTAACTCAATTGATTCCACCACAATCTTAACATCGATCAACGACCAAAGATTTGTCAACTATCGATCAAGAACACAAATACTTTAACCTCTTAACAACTCTGTCTCTACTCACTGATCACTTATCCTGCACATCAGTCACTCAAATTAGTTGATGTCAAAACAGTAGCATCTAAACATAGTTGCCCATCATATCCCACGACTGTGCCACAAGAAACGACACAGATTTGACAATACATTCAAATCATCTATCACCTGTCATTAACTGTTCTAGCAGTTGCACTGTTATACTTCAATCAATCACAACTTTCACATAAGATCACTTCAAAAATAACATTCATGCATTAGACATCTAGAGAGACACCTAAGTCTCCCATAAAGATAGAAACCACTAAAATTCACTGTAACCCTTCATTCATCGCAACTATGCTTGGAAACACACTAAGAATAAAAAGTCAATAGTTGACATCAATGACAACATAATAAATGATCATCTTGTAATCAAATTTGCATTATGACATCTCCACATCAATGCCAACATAATAATTGATCATCCTGTAATCAAATCTGCATCATGACATCTCCAAAACTCACTTACCATCACTGCATCAGATATGCCAATAATTATTATCATATTATTTCTCTCTCTTTTGTGCTATCCATTAGCATCTAGATTTTGGGTTGTTACTATTGGAAAATTCTTACATGGTATCAGAGTTGTTGGAGCATTATTGCAAAGTCATCTTGGAGAGAATTTGGAACATTTTGTGGTTGTGCATTTCATGGATTTCTATTGCAGGTCAATATTGCAGCTTGTTGGGTCAAATCTAAGGTCACCATTAGATTTAGAAGGTTGTTGTCAGTCAAAATTGCCTTTTGCTTTTCTCAAATATGACATCAGAGGCCAAATCTAGAGCCATTTGAAGTTGGAGGGTGGTTACTAGTCCCAAAAGTGATTTGCATTTTTGAAGCACTTTGGGCCTAATGAGACCTTAACATTGTATTCAAAAGGCCCAAAAACCCCAAAAATGACTGTTCATTTTCCTAGATCGAACACCATTGCCCTTAGAGGAAAAAATCACCTCCTTAACACGTACAAATGTCTATGCAGTTACTGGTACAATTTTATTTTTTAATTAAAGAAATGTTTTTCTTTTTATTTTATTTTATTTTCATTTTTTAAAATAAATGAATTTAAAAAAAAAATCATTGTAGGGGATCATTTTTTCTATTTGTTTTAAATTTAAAAAAATTACGCAAAATGCAAGTACTCTACAATACTTGTGTTACGTAGTGCCCAAAGGTACCTACATCTACAGGGTGGTAGGGGAGTACACCTACCTACCACAGTCTTCAAACTGCAGTAGTGAGGATGACCCCACTGGCACCCTATTTTTTAAAAAAGTGTTTTTTTTTGTTTTTTAATTTTTAATTAACTTGTTTTTTATAAAAACTTTAAAAAGTTTTTTCTTTAATAAATTTTATTAAAGTTTTTTCAATATAAATTAAACTTTTATTAATTAAAATTAAAAAATCAATTTTCTTTATTAAATTTTTTAATGAAGTTTTTTTTTTTTATCGGTAATTCATGATATTATAATTAAAGTTTAAAATGTTACAAAAATGGCATCTTTTTAATGAAGTTTTTAAAATTTTAAAAAAAGTATTATTTTTCTTTGTTACTTTTAATAATGTTTTTTTCTTTATTGTTCTAAGAAAGTTTTTTTACATTGATATTAATAAATATTTTTAGTAGACTTTTTAAGATTTTTAAAAACATAATTTTAAACAAATATACAAATTGGAAACACATTTTTGTCCATTTATATATCTATCTTGCAACGTCTTCCAATCGATGGTCAAGGAGGGAGGCATTTTGCTTCCTTTGTTTTTTCTTGGTCGGTGATGTGGACAATAAGTCTTGTTGTTGCTACAGAACTAGCTTGGCTCTATTATGAGATCTTTCTCCTAGATCCCTTAGGGTGTTCACAACCCTACACTGAGGTAAGTCACTCTCGACTTTACCTCCTCCTCAAGACTCAGTCCCCATCGAAATGCGTTTCATCTTCTTCTTGCTGAACCTACACAAATAGATTCATTCAACCAATGCTTTCAGAACATTGTTCTCATTCTCTTCCCTAGTCAGACTATCATCGAGCTCGCCTAGGGTAAGATCTCTAGACTTGTTGTTGTTGCTTCTCCTACAAAAAACAAAAAGGAAACTATGTACAAGGGCTCCTCTCGAGTTCCATCCCAACACATGACTCTCACCATGGATTCATGAATCTCGAGGGGCCATTACTACTTACAACCCAGAACGGGTGAAGAACTAACAACTTACAAAATAGAAAATAAAGTAACTAAGCTACTTGCATGCAAAAAGGAACCACAAAGAAACTTGATATCCACTAAACACACATTCTGCAACTTCTCATTGCCGGAAACAAAATGAATAGTACAATAATCTGCAACTTTACAACTTTTTCTGTAGCTTCTCCTCTTCTTCAATCTCTACTCTCTCTAGATCTCTCAAATGAAGGCTTGGGATGTTATTAATAACCATCCTCTCATTATAACGACCCTAACTGCCCACATATTTGCAAGCATCTCTTCAGGAACCATTACAACTGACCATATTGTCCATAAAAGACAAGATTGGCTTTTTACGGGCCGTTACGACTGAATTTACCGAGCAACAGTAATGTAAAACCGACCACCAGTCTAAATTAACCGATAGTGTTAACCGAAAATCAGAAAACCAACTAAGAAAGCTAGTTAGACATGGATTGACCTAGTCATATTCATCTTAGGGAAAAAAATGACCTTCTAAGGTCCACACAAACTCTACTGACTTGGCTAGAGTCAGTACATGCCAGAAATAAAGAGCTAAGGGTTTGAGCTAGGTGTGCTCCTGCACCAGTCGATGATAGTTGTTACTACATTTCCACTTTATGTGTTGTCTCCACCTTTAGTGCGCTTCTCACTTATCATCCTCCACATGTTGCACATACTTCATTACACAATGGAGGATGATCCACCTTTGGTGGACATGTGAGTCCACCTTGTGTTGGTGATAAGTTATCTTCTCCTTATCATGGTATCGTATTGCCTTGCCTATATAAGCATACACATCTACATTGTTCTCATCTCAATGAATCCATCAGTCATGGTATTGTAATCGAGTTGATCATATTGCATTCTTGGTGAGAATACAACTTATTCTTATCATATTATTTCTCTCTCTCTTTTGTGCAATGAATCTTGGGTTGTTGCTATTGACAAATTCTTACACCTCTCCTAGCCATTTTGGGGCTCAAAGCTCAAATGAGGTAAAAAAAAGGATTTGTTATTCTGCTCAAAATCAAAAGACAAATCTCCAATTCAAATTTGGGGCCAATCTGTCGTGAAAGGGGCACCTCCCAATGCAGGGGCAGATTGGCCACCCCATACACTCCTAGGTGCCCTTTATGAGGCAACCAGGGCTCAAATTTAAATTAGGAGTCCATATGGACATGGGGATATCAAAAATATGTGTGAAATTGAGGTGTGATCAAGCATAATGGACATGGAAGCTCTGGACACTAATATAAGACCTAGCCAAGGACCAAAATTGTAAGTGCTTACAATTTAGGATGCTACACAAAAAAAAAAAAAAAAAAAAAAAAAAAAACATAATTACAAACTTAAAAATATGTTTATCAATATCCATGAAAGTTGTAAGTAATGTCAAATATCTAATCAAAATTCCTAGATACACTTATAGAGAGTGATGACTTAAAGGCACATGGATAATGAAATGATAAAGGTGTAAAAAAAGAAGACCTAGTTTTAGAGCATTACCATTAAAGAGAAAAACAAGGTCCTTAATTAATAGTATTATTTATATTTAGAATGTGGGATTCTACAAACTAACATGAAATGTCTATATGAAGTAAGCTTCCCTATGTGGTGTATATGATAAACATGAATGATCTTAATAATAAATATGATTAGATGCCTTAAAAAAGGTAACTTTGAATTATATAGGAATAGTAAGTGGCGATAGAATCCCACTGTACATTTTATATAACTTAATAGTTTAGATGACTATGCTACTCATCCCAAGTTCCAATCACAAGTTTGTGGGTGTAAAAATCTATATATGATGCATCAAGAGGATAAGAAGGTTTGTCAGGTGTCTTGATATCATCTACACGTACATGGTTCTCCTAAGAAAATATTAAAGTTAAATGGAGGTTCAAGATCTTCACATGGTACATTTGATTATGATCTAGACAATGAGAGAATACTCCATTGTTATTTTGGGATAGAAAATATCCTATAAAACATAAAGATATATTACTCTATAGGTTGTGTAATTAGATTTGGACCATTGCATTTTTATTTTAAGGTTCACTTAGCTCAAGAACAAATATACATAAATAAGGTAAGATATCTTGCTCAAGGTAGTGATTTTTTATCCTTTCTTTTCAATATGGACGATTTTCTTAATCAAATGTTACAATTTAGAATAATGAAGTATGATAGTGACACTTCATAATTAGTGTGCATTATAGTTATTTTTTTAAAATCTAATAATTATGAAAACTATGTTAAAATGATGAAAGTATAGCCCTATAAAAAAATTAGAATAGACGGAAAATAATATTTTGAAGTTCATGGAAAATCTTGCACTTTAGAAAAGACATTGAAACACAGTATGTACATGAAAGTTACGAGATCTCAAAGTTCTCAAAATAAAGATTGAATAGAAAATGATGATAAATTATAATTTACAACAATTTAAAGCACTAAATATAAAAAAAAAAGTTTACTAATGCACGGTTGACCAAATCATAGATAGTATCAAAAAATAAAAAAAATAAAAAAAATAAAAATTGTAAAGGCAAGACATGGTCTCTCAAAATTGGTATTCAAAAATAAAAATGTAATTAAAGGAGAAGAAGGTTTCCCCTAAAGTATATTGATTGTGTAATATGGGTTGGTGCCTAAATAACATGGAAACGTACAATTTGTCCATATTTTTGGCATGTCGTGTTTGTAAGAGGCAAGTTAGTAGGTGCCTAAATTACAATTTGTCCATATTACAATTTGATTCACATGCTGAGAGTCTAAATTAGACAATCTTGATCCACATGGTGGGAATCAAAATTAGGCTTTCATTGTATAATTATTACACCACACATGTGGATGGCATAGTTTTCTATTGATTTTTGCATAGTGTGCAGCATGTATCAATATAATAGTCGCTATATTATAGTGATGACATAGTTTTCTATCGATGGCATGCTATATTATATAAAATTGAACTAAACACCCTTTCTAAGAGTTGCCCACTTAGTCGCTCATACTCTTGTGGCAAGACGTAGTTAAGTGAGGTTACAACCAATGAGTTGTTTTGTTCACGGGAAGTATAACACTATGATTGATAGTTTTATTGTATGTGTGGTATTTTGTGTATAATGTTGATGTTTGGTGCTTTGTTGTGTCCGACTAGACAAAGTTGAGTAGTTCGGTCTCACAATAAGTTTATGTTGGCATTATCAATATTTTCCTATATTATTGATGTCCTATGTGTTTTCCTCAAAAAGATGATTTATGAGTTGACCTTGAGTATAAAAGAATATTGTGAAATGGGTCCTTGTGCTTTCTTTGAATTGGTGTCGAATTTTTGTTTTCTCCTAAAATATTTCTTTCAAAGATTTTTCTTGAGCTAGTAGGTTTTCCATAATTTTGTTTAAGATTTTCTTGATCTAGTCTTCTTTCACTGTAGGGAAAATAAGTTGTAAGTGTTGAATGAGGAAGAAGGATGAGCGTGTTTTTTCATTAAATATTTCATGTTGGACTTGATGGTTTTCCTTATGCTTTTTTTTTTGTGTTTATATTTAGTTTTATCAAAAAAAAAAAAAAAATTATTTTTTATTTTTTTAGGATAATCTAATATGATAAAAATAAGTGTACGCATAAGAATTTTCTGGACTCAACTATATAAGATTTGTTTAGTGTCAATATTTAAGGTCAAACTTAGTGATCAATCATCATCATACATAAGAGCACATAAGAGCTAGAAGAGTAGAATGATTAAATTGAAAACCTATTCAAAATAGTTTTTTTTTAAAAAAGAGAGAGGAGAGGGGTGGGGGTGAAGGCCGACACATAGTTCAAGATAGGAGGAATAAATCTAGCATGCATGTGAATAAAAGCCTAGGAAAAATGTATAAGTGAAGATTTGATTAGAAAACTAAGAGAATGAGAAGAAAGAAGGAAAGAGAAAGTAAAAAAAAAATAGTGTCTAACAAAGAAAAAGTAAAATTATAATAAATAAAATAACAAAAGTATAAAAAAATAGTGTCTAACAAAGAAAAAGTAAAATGATAATAAATAAAATAACAAGTTGAAAAATAAAAAAAGGTGAGAATAAAAGGGAAATGATAAAGGATAAGGAAATGAGAAAGGGATAAATGGACAATGAAGAAAGTTAAGGAAAGATGGGAGACAAAAAATTATAAATATATAAATTCAAAAGAGAGAGAGAAAAGGGGGTAAGCACCTTGAATTTCAGATCATTGTACTTTGTTAGGAGGTTACAAATGTAGTGTTAATACATTTTGGGGGTATAAGGAACAATTTAAGCACCCATTGCTTTTTTTCTTTATGTTCACTTACTAGTCATGCCAGAACTAAGGACAATTGGACTACTCACTCCACACAACTATAATACATGGAAGCTAAACTTAGCACAACTACTATAATCTAAGAGTCTTTCACAAATGTTCTATAAAGAAAAATCTAAATTCACTATATCATTTAAAAAATGTACTCATAAAAAATGATGAAGCCAAAGGAATCACAAGTTTAAATGTATATGACAACTCGTCAAATTTCATATTGTGGAGTGTAATACACCGAAGAAGTTTGGTACAAACTTGTTGAGTTGCATAGTAAAGTTAGTTTAGAATCTTGCAACATGAAGTAGATCTCACTTCTCTCTTTCCATATGAATTTCCAACTATTTAGGATTACATTAAATGGTTCAAAATGCCTTTTCCATAATTGGAAAGATGTGGTCATGCCAAAACTAATACTGAATTTACCCTCTTTATTTTGTCTAAGCTACAAAGTCCTTACCAAATGTTTGCTTCTACTTTGTATTCTACTATGGATGTCATAGGAGAACAACATAAGATGTCTTCTTTCAAGTTGTTTTATGATCATCTCACTAGGGAGTTGATGAAGTTGATTTAGATTGATGATATTTCTGAGAGTCATGCTAGATGGCTCAATCTTCCAAGGTTAAGGGTAAGAATAAGAAGAAAACCTCAAGACAAAATATCTTTTAGCTAGTGAGAATCCATCCAAACCTAAGGCCAAGAATAATCAAATGTTCACTCCTCCTCCAAGCCTCCACTTTCTTCTAACTCAAGGGATTTTTCCTCCAAGTTTAAGAAGAAGAAAGATAATTGTTCGTTTTGTTGAAAATTTGAGCATGGTGAGCCTCGCCATTTTGTAAGATTACCAACTTTAAAGGAATCTATGAGGAAGCTAATATTTACATGCCTAAATCTTCATCCACATGCAATGGCAAATCTCTTTTTTGTATATTCATTGTCCTCATTTGCTAGGAAAAGTTAGATTCTTGACTCAAATGCTACACATCACATGACACATTCATAAGATCTTCTTAATTTCATTTTAACTAGTTGTACTTCTTAGATTATAGTCAGTAACCCTTCACAAATTCTAGTGTTGGAGACATGCTCCATTTAGATGTAGGATGGTTGCATTGAGGATTTTCTTCTTGTTCTTGAAATTTATCTAAATCTTATTTCTACTTTTTAATATTCCATATTGGTGATGGGAAGATTTTTTAGTTTACTCCCAATGATGTGACTATTCGACATTTACAAGATCCAAAGAGGGTTGTTGCTATATAAATAGTTATTTATTTGGGACATTTTATAAGTTTTATGGATTTGAGTCTTCATTACGATTATCCTTTATTGTTTATGCATATTTAGTGAGTAAGGTTTGGCATTCAAACCGTTTGGGCACTTGAACTACATATATCTTCAGTCGATGAGCACACATGACTATGGGATAGGCTTTCCTAGGATTTCATGCAAGAGGGAATTTGTTAAGGTTATGTACTTGGAAAACATCATATCAAGATTCCTTTCTTAGGGGCATGACCGCACATGCTTCAACACCCCTTGAGTTGGTTCATAGTGAAATCACATCCTTTTTGACTCCATTTTTAGGGGCCAAGTATGTGATCACATCTATTGATGAGTTCTCACATCTCACATGGGTGCATTTTTTGAAGTACAATAGTGATGTGCTTAGATTTTCAAACACCTTAAAACTTTTTGAGGAGAAGAAATCATATATTTTTATTCATAGTATACATACAAGTAACAAGGGGCAATTTGTCAATCAGACGTTATTTAAGGATTTTTACATTGTGTATGGTATTATTCACTGGCACATGGTTCCTTAAATTCCTCTACACAATGGTGTGGCTAAGAGAAAGAACAATAAATAAAAGGAGATGATTAGTTGTATGATTCAGTATAGGTCCATGGCTCTAGCATTTTGGTTTGAGGCTATTAATTATGCCAACGAAATTAAAAACCATATGCCTCACAGGGAAATGCAAAATATAATTCCAAAGGAGGCTTAGTATCATGTTAAGCATAATGTTTCCTTCTCTAAAATATGTATTAGTGATTCTTTGGCTTTCATTTCCAATGGTTAGTGTAAATAAATGGAGAAGAAGAGTTAGTGGTTCTTTTTTGTCAGATATTGTGAGGATGCAAATATATACAAATTGTTTGATCCTAACACACAAGAGGTTCAATTCCATTGTGATGTTAATTTTGTTGATTCCTTCACACAAATTGATTTTCCATCACTACTTACTTTTTCTTTAGATGATGTTTTTATTCTCGAGGATGACATGATGATTTTGATAATCTAGTTGATGATCTAGATATTGCTGATGAGGTTTCATCACCACCTCAATCTCCACCCAATCGACCCCTTTGGTCTTGTACTCTTATTGAGGAGGATAGTCCCTTTCTAGTAATCCCACACATACTCATTGCTCTTGTTTCCAAAATTTAGGAGTCATTCTTTTGAGTCATGCTATTTCTATGAGCCCTTAGAAGTTCTCACATTCTTTAGGTATTCTTAAGTAGGAGAGAGCCATGGTTGGGAGTATTACTTTAATCATACTTAGGAACTTGTTCCTCTTCCTAATGGAATAATGTTGGTTCAATGTTAGTAAGTGTATCATACCAAATTTATAACTAATAGTTTTATTGACAAGTACAAGACATGTCTTGTTTTTACAAGGTTTCTTCAAGTTGATTTTGTTGGCTACTCTGAGACCTTTTCTCCTATTTCCAAGATGGATTCCATTCATCTTTTCCTTTATATTGCTACATTTTAGAGTCATTTTGTGTATCAGATGGATGTGAAGAGTGCTTGTACTTGCATGATGATCTTCAAGAAGAGATCTCTATGGATCAACCACCTAATTTTGTTCATGACCCTTTACTTGTTTGCAAGCTTCAACATTAAATTTATGGTCTCAAATAGACATCTTATTCTTCACATGAGAAGATAGTTAGTTTCTTACTTGCTTCTGGTTTCACCCAATGCCACTTGGATCTAGTATTTTATACTTTGACATATGGGGAGGATATTCTATTCTTATTCTTCATGCGAATAATTTGATTCTCATAGGGAGTTATTCCATGATTTAGAGTACTCAATGAGAGTCGATGAAGACGTTTGATATGACCAACCTTGATCCTTTGCATTACTTCCTTGGTCTTCAGGTTCATTAGTCTTCTAGGAGGGAATTTGTAGAATCCTCTTGCAAAATTATGCTCTTGGTTTGCTTCATCAATTTGGCATGCTTGATTGCAAGACTAACCATATTCATTTTACTCAGATGTTGTGATGTCTACTAGTTTCACCATTACTTTAGTTGATGTTTCTTTGTATTGATAGTTGGTTTGCAACCTTTTGTACTTGACACATAATTGTCCTGATGTTTAATTTTTGGCTGGACTTGTCTCTTGTCCCCCTTGGATCCTCATGATCTATTATTGGAAGGAATCCAAACACATATTGAGGTACATACAAGGAACTGCATGGTTTTACATTCACTACATATCAAGATATACTCGTATTGTGGGCTTCATTGAATCATATTGGGTTGACTATGTCGATAATTAGAAGCCTACTTCTAGCTTTGTATTTTTTATCTTGGTTTTTGTCTGATTGCATGGTTTTCCAAGAAGCAAAATAGTATTGCATTATCAACAGCCGAGGTTGAGTATCAAGGTGTAGTCTTGGCTAGATATAATATTCTTCTTTTATAATTGATGGTTGAGTTTGGCTTTCCGTTTGATCATATCATTACTCTTTTCATGTGACAATTAGAGTGTTATTCATATTTCTAACAACTGAGTGGGGAATAAATGTGATGAGCATATTAATCATATCAAAATGCACTTCATCATGAAGCTTATTTAGGATGATATTCTTATTTTGGATTACTTCCCTATTGAGTAGCAGGCTATAAAAATCTTCAGTAAACCTTTGGAATCACTTCAATATCTTTAGTTGCAATTTATGTTAGAGATGAAGGAAGTTGTCCTTGGTGATTCTTTAGGAGTCCTCTTTCATTCACATTTATATTCTTCTCTTTTTTGGAGAGGATTTTTCTCCTACAAGATTATTCTCATTTTATTTGTTTGAGAGAGATTACATTGGATTGTGCATGAACACCTAATTAGGCCCTATCTTTAGGACCTATCTTCTGCATCTTTGCATTATTTTTTGTTACTCCCTAAGTTTCACTAAAGTAGATGTTGGTGAGAGTCAATTTTTAGACCTAGTAAGTTCTCGTACCTAGCAATCTTTCTAGTTCTTAGTAGGGGACTTATTCACATGACTTAAGTTTACTTAGGTCCTAGGCATCCTTCTAAAAAATGACTAGTTGTCACATGAACTTACCTCATGAAAACTACTTTAGTTACCTATGTCAATACCTTTGTTGTCTCATTACATAAGATTACAAGACATGTTAGTGTCTTGTTTAATCCTACCTTTCAACCTTGCCTTTAAAGTGAGGCCTCTCCTACATCTTGAATCTTATAAATTGTATTCTTGATTTGATGGAATAACATCTTCTTTTGTTGCTTCTCTCTTGTCACATGGAAGTTATTTGGTGTTGCAAATTAAAAATATGAAATGATTACTCCCTATTTACTTCACAAAAATGGCATACATATCTCCCAAAAATGTAATCAATGCATGTCTTTCTATCTTCTTAATCCTTGAATTGGTAATCATAATTAAAACTATAAGTTGGATCTTATATGTAAATATTGTACGTAACTCAAACCATGGGGAAAAGAGTTCATGCTAATGATAGCATGAGATTTGATAATTTTCTATTAGTGCTTGGTTTAACTTTCCCATCATATGTTATTATATGGTTGTTTTAGGAGAAGTTTGAATGTTAGTGAAATGCCCTTGTATAACATATGTGACCTTGTAATCGAGATAATATATTAAGGGAAGAGAATGCTTACTATCTCCTTGAATATAAAATGTTGTTTAAGAAATATATTTTTGTAGCATTATAGTTCTCTTTCCAATTTATCTTTTTCATTAATTTCTCTAACATATATTATCATTATATTTATCCCCTAGTTCATTTTTTCCCCTTTGATTCAACTACTTGATTTCTTTGATTAGATGAGATATTCTTCGCTAGATGAACAAGAATTTTTAGGAATTATGTTATGACTACTCTATCCTCCTAATAGTTTTGGATTTTTCTTCAATTTCACCTTTCCCTTTATTAACATTTGATTGTGAATCCTTAAGCCCTCCCAATTCTAACAAGTTATTCCCTTCTCTCCAATCTTTACAATCAATATAATAGTGTACTAAACTAGTGGAGGTGTATTCATTATTTTTGGTACAAATGATAATGAAAGACTTTGTTCTTAAATAAAAATTAAAGCATAATCCCATTCACAGGCAATAATGGTTATAATATTGAGTCCCTCTCCTTGGTAATTATGTTCACATATTTGAAGGAAATCACCTCTCTAATTGTCAACACTATTAATTTGCTTGCAATACAAAATTCCCCAATCACTTAAGCAAGTGTTTCACATGCATTTTCCTCCATTTTGCCTCTTGAAATGTTGTCAAATTGTATTAGTTGGTGAAACACCACTTAAAATTGATGTCATAAAATGATGCAATCGATTTACATAAAAAACATTTTTCATCCGTGCATGCACGCACCTAGATCACAACTAGTAATACAATTTTTAAGTTGTCAAGTCCCTTAACAAAAAACTTGATTTTTTTGTTGTCATCATCAACACAACATAAAATTGAGGTCTATTCTCTTTTCATATAATTTATCAATGAGCTATACTACCTCTTAGCAAGCATTCACATGGTTCAATGTTCATCAATGTGAATACTGGTTTCACCTTAGTTCAAATATTGTAAGGACCACAAGAATTGACATCATTTAAGTTCTTGGTAATGACTTGTAAATTAAGACATAATTGTAGGCTTTAAATTTAGCCCTCTATATTTATAAATTCCTTCAAACCATTTTGAAAGTGAAATAATTATGTCACTTTTAAATATTATGTACAAATATTTATTTAGGAGATTAGGGGAAGCGTACCAGTAGTTGTTATAGCTAACTTCACGTACTCACACACTTTAAACATACATAATTTTGATTTTTTTGTTTTGTTTTCATATGCAACTAAATGTCTTATAACATTTTGGGTTGTAATGACACACATTGTGGGATTTGTTATGCATGCAGGGGTGAAAAAGTATTCATTTCAAAGTGTTATCCAATACCTGCTTAAAGATGCCCGAATACTTATGCACTATAACCACCTCAAAAATTGCCAATACTTGTGCATAAATGCCCCAATAGTCGTATGCTATAGGTACCAATAAAGTTGCACAACTCCTCCAATTAAAGTCTACAAATTCTAACTATAGAGGGTACAAGTGGACAACTATTGATATATGTTAAATTTATTAATAGGTATTTAATTATCATTTTTTTAGTTTCTTCAAAGTAAATTGGGAGGTTGGGTAAGCAAAGAGCGAACATGTAATTGAAACATGGATGGTAACTAGTGCTCTTCCCCTACCCGCAAATACTTGTTTGACAAATTTATGCAAGTTTAACCTTTTTTTTAGTCACTTACTCAATTTTAGTCATCTCTTTTAGCTCTAACTATTCTCACACAAAATGATACGAATGTAAAAACACAAATCCACATAACAAAAAATATTTTCAATATTTTTTTAAAACATTTTTACACAATGTGAAGGTAGATCATGAAGATCACACCACTGAAAATTACATCAAAATTTATTATGATATGCAAATTTTAATTTTTGTAGATTAATACTTACATAATATTATTCTATGTGAAAAATAACTTCAACACCACTCACTTTAAAATTTTGTGTTGTGATAGTAAGTATAATTTATGAATACCATGCAAAATTTTAAGAAACCTACAAACATTGAATCTAACCAGAAAAGAAATAACAAACATGAAATGCACAAAGAAAAAAACAGAAATGAAAATAATTTTTTTTTTATTAATTTACAAAAAATATATTTAAAATATATGATCTTCCTTCAAGTAAAAAGAAAAGGAAATATAAAAATAAAACTCAAAAAACAAGATATTCCTTGCTTGACTTAAAAGCTAAGCAACTTTATCCAAAACAATGGATAAAAAGCAACAATTATCCAAAACAATGGATAAAACAAATGCATACTGCTAGGAAGAAAAAAAAAACATTTTAGATAGGTAGATTTGACGTGCTGTTCCATCTCAAAATTACTGGAGATATTTCAGTAAATGCAGTGTCATCATTCAATACAACGTGAGTCATTCTCCAGCGCTGTCTCCAACTTTGTGCGCGGTCGTTGGGTTTATTTTTAAACGCAAAAAGTATTGGTCCCTCTTCATATTATTCAATCAATTAATAATAAAAGTAGAGAGTTAAGAAAGAGAATGGTCTGCAAATGACAATGGAAAACGACACCTAACCATATTTTATACTTTGATTGTTTTGTCGGCAGTACGTGTAATTCTCCGATTAAACCAGTGATTCCATTCGAACTTTATCGCAACTGCATTGTTTCAGTTTTTTATTGTCCGCTAACTTGTTTTTGGTCGTACGTAAGAAATTTAGATGGAAAAGGAAGAGAATGGTTGGTGAGATATTATTTGAGAGTCGCTTTGGAGAGATTGTACTGGGCATTCTACAACTGGGGAGGGTATAACATGTTTGAATGAGGAAGGGGAGGGAGTTGGAGACACACGGAACTTTCATATATTTGAATGGAGGTGGTGGATGGTGACAAGTTTGCTGGAATAGTGTGTTGTTCACATTGAATTCGATTGAAAGGTTAAATTGTCAATGGGAATAATTGTATTCATAACACATTATATATGTGAATACATAATTTATTTAAATATCTTCATAATTTATTTAAATATCTTCCTTCATTTTGAAAAAGAAGGGAACAACATGTAAATCTATCTAACCACTAAATTGAAAAAGTCTTTTATTAGTTATTAGTTTTCGATGCAAGGAAGAGATGGAGATAGGTGAATGGTGTCAAAGAGGGACACAATTATTTTTCATATTAATATGGGAAAGGATTTAGATAGGTGGTCTAATAATCGTGACTTTTTTATCTTGTTGAGATTTAATTGTATTGAAGGTTTAAATAGTCAATAGGAATAATTGTATTCACACATTATATATGTAAATACATAACTTTTATTGTATTTATTTAATTTAAATTTTTATTTGTGTTTTTCTATATTTTTGGTTTGGTTAGTTATTTTTAATTATTTAGTGTGTCTTTGTTTTGTATTATTTTAGAAATAATATGTTTATAATTAAATATTAATATTTTAACATATGTAAATAGTTTTTAAAATTTAAGATAAAGATAATAATTTTTGTTAGTATATGTATAGCATTATACTTTTTCATTTGTTGTTACTATAGAATGGTCTTCAATACTAATAATTTAAAAAAATTATAGATGTACAAAGTTTAGTATATATTTTTTATGTGTGCTTTGGGATTTTAGTCTGGTTTTGGAAGGTCACACGGGCTTTGTTATACTTAATCAACTCAAATCAACTTAGAAGCCATAATGGAAGTTCGAGAGCCACCACTTGAAATTCCAAGACTAGATGTCACTTTGGATATTTGAACATGAATCTCCATCTTAAGAGACTTATGGCTTTACCATTAGAGCACAACACCATTGACTAACTTTGTGATTAATATTAATATTTATAGAAGTATTTTTAATTATGTGTGTGCACGTGCATGTGCATGTGTATGTGTATGTGTATGTGTATGTGTATGTGCACGTGTACGCGTACGCGTACGTGTATGTGTATGTGTATGTGTATGTGTATGTGTATGTGTATGTGTATGTGTATGTGCACGTGTACGTGTACGCATATGTGTATGTGTATGTGTATGTGTATGTGTATGCATGTTTATATGTATGCATAATGTATGTACACACACACACACACGTGTGTTTATCTATGTATATTCAAATATACCCCCACACATTCTTCAAATACAAACACTTCTTCATGCATCAATCTTAGGTGCCTTGATATTGATCATAAAAGGTTATAGATTGACCACACAATTTAAATGTTCAAATTCAAATTCTAGTTTTGTAGCCCTTTCTTACTAACACTTGTGAGCTAACTTAAAACATTTTTTTGTGAATTCTTCTTCTTATGTCTTCGTATTCAAAGACATTCAATGTGTAGATAATTCATATGGGACAACAAGGACAAATATTTAGAGCACACTTTATTTTCTAATGGACAAAGAATCAAACTTTATAGTAGAAATGTATAGGCCATTTGCATGCTGGGGAATTTTGTCTTTGAACATTCACTTAGAGCCATAAAATCAATTTTCTTAGGAGGTTAACCTAGGAGTACTTTAAGCTAGCAATTTGTCAATCTCTCTTGAGGTCTTTGTAATCACCACCTTGGAAGATTTTGCTACAAGAAAAAAGGTGAAGAGATAGATATATCATTGTATTTTTTTATTAGGTCATTCCTATGGTTCATAGTTCGTTATTGTAATGCTTGAATTCAATTTGAAGGTCTTGACTTGAAGCCACAGAGATTTCTAAGACTACATAGAGCTCAAGACATTCATTAGACAACAAGCATTATATTTTTGTACTTTAGCAGCTATATTTTATGCAACATCAATATTAAATTTTTTATCATGATTCACAAAGCTAAGTACACCCATCTACTATATTGAATTTTTAAGCTAGCAGTTTGCCAATCTCTCCTAAGGTCTTTGTAATCACCACCTTGACATATTTTGATACAAGAAAAAGGCGAAGAGATAGATCTATTATAATTTTTTATTAGTTCATTCCTATTGTTCATAATTCATTATCGTAATGCTTGAGTTCAATCTTGAAGGTCTTGACTTTAAGGCATAGAGATTTCTAAGACTACATAGAGCTCAAGACATTCATTACACACCAAACATTAATGATTTGTACTTTAACAACTATATTTTATGCAACATCAACATTAATTTTTTATCACGATTCTCAAAGCTAAATACACTTATCCACTAAATAGATTTTAAAAAGTATCATATTAGATTGTCAACCTAACTTTTATCAATCCAAGTTGATTCTAATTTAATTATAAATACATTAAATTAATTATAAAATGTGTAAATTATCTTGTTACAAAAATATAATGTAATTTTCTTTTTAGATTGTTGTTATGTAGGTTTGGTTTAATGTCCAACATCCCATTACATTTTAATTATTGAAATATTGCTCAATTAGTAGGAATATAGATTACACGTACAATGATAATACCACTTACAATTTATGAAAATATTATTCAACCATATATGCATTACTTATAGTGAATAGATATTATTAAAACATACACACATGATGATACTGATATTTCATTTAATATCTTATAACCTTACAATTTGAATACAAACCTTATAAGTTGAATGATGCAACTATTTCAATAAATGCTTACCTAAGTCATAAGTCATGAGGCACTGATTGTTTAACGTAAAAGCATACTTGCCATTCTCTATAATATTCAGTCAATTAATAAGCACTCAAATAAATAATGGGACTATTTATAACAGCGTTGAACAATATCCAATATTCTAATAAAATAATAATAAAGTATTTGTTAATGGTAAGAATCTAATTCTGGTTAAGACAAAACGAATCATAATAGTTTGAAGATTAGGTACCGCATTTACATTTTCTTATCTTTTTTAATTGTCCACTAGTTTATGCGTTCTACAGGCGTATAATACAATTCTAGAAGTAAAACGAAAGTGGCGTATAGAACAGAAAAGAAGATCAATAATTAAGCACAATTTTAGAAAGTTAATCCAGTCTCATAGGTTGTTTGTTATTATTTATTTTAGTGATGAATCAAACTTTAATTTTTTTAGTTGAATATATCATAAAAAAGAAATTGTTGTTAAAGTATTATGAAGATAAAATATTTTTCTAATACAACTTTTTAATTGTATAAAATATATAAATATTTTTTTTCATCTTTTTTAAATCTATTTAAAATAATGCGATTTAGTTTTATATATTTGTTAATGGAGTTAATTTTTGACAAATATTTTATGTTGAATTAGATCTAAATGTTAGTGACAAATGGAAAGCTATAGACAGAGAATCTAGAATCTAATGTAGGTATAGATAATTCACACAAGTTTGTTGGAACATTGTGTCATTTGAGGCTTTGAAGTGTTTGTTTGATTGAAAAACATAGAAAATGCCAATAAAGTGTGAAGAGGGTTATCAAATAATATAGTTGTGTACTTAATTGTGATTTGAATATTTTTGTGAACTAGATTACATACTTGAATTTAAAAGTATTTATATTATCTTTATAGTGAATTGTTGTAATGACTACTTTTACCATAGACATGTCACACAAGCAATAAAACAAAAGTAACAGAAAATCAATTTATAAAGTCGAGAGTTGAATACATTAAAATACTAAATAATGCTTCAGCATTTATCATGGAATGAAACCATGATGAAGATTACAAATTTCAACCCAACTTGTGGATTGAAAACATAACCAAGTACAATGATAACATAATACAAGAAGAGATGAGATTTCGACCATCTTGTCGCCAACACCATTAGTACATATAATGTAAAGTATATCTTTTATATAGCATTAAGAGATATTGACCTACTCATTGAACACCAAGTATATCATTATAAACACATCATACAAGTAGACCCTCAAGGTCGAAATCATGATCGCATGAAATATAATGTACTATACAATCCCCGTCTCCTTCAGCCATCAGATAACTTCCATTTGTTGTGTTCAAGATGAGAGTATGGTCCAGGCGCTTTTACTGGCCAACCACAGAGTGGTTAGCTCTCATGGTGCTCAACTTGTCACGTTGAGTGCACCAACCCTGCCCAAGAAGCCTAGCAACTCAGAACTGATGGATCAGATGGATTTGATGTTGTAGTGAACTAAACTACATATCACCTATGACTATGTAGTAACTAACACTAATGTGGTAGGGAGAGGAAAAATAACCTAGCATATACAATAAAACATGCAAATATACTTTGGCCAAAGCGTTTAGCCAGTTTCTACTGACAAGTAGATATGTAAGATAAATTTTAATTTCTTTCCTACTCTTCCCTATTTATCCACATTCAACACCCTCCCATTCATTGGACAAAAGCACATTTTCAAATTTAACACTTCACATCATACGTACACATATTTGGTTTAAGAAGCAATAACAATGCCTAGTCTCACACAACCATCCTTGGTTATTTCAATCTTTCATTATTTATCTACAATAAAAAAACATTTCCAATGCTCGCATCTCTGAATTTAATAAGTATACAGGTAACATTTCACTATGTATCAGGTCTATGTTTCAATCATCCTTAGCTTATTCTACACTCCTATCAAACAACAGTTGAGGTATTCCATTTGACCATGCATATATTTATCAATGAGTTGCTTACAGGAACAAAAAAATATGTGGACTTTCATTCAATTGGTGGAAATGTCTACTGTAAATTTGAGTTGGTTGAGTAATACAAGTATCTAAAATTTTCAAGTCTTTTAAAAGTTAAGAGAGTATCCACTCTATGCAAGCATATTCAAGTGTTTTTTTTATTTCTCTATATTTTCATTTGAGGATTTTATATGACAAAAACCTATGGAACCAATTTATCTTATACGCTGAGATACTCTATACACAATTTATCTAATCTTTTCTGAAGAGTAACTTAAGATCAACCTCTTCTAGTATAACTAAGATTTAATAATAACAATACTTCCATCTTTATAATAAGAATGTTATGGTTTCTATAATCTTGGAACCAATAATAATTAATCTTCTAACACAAATTTATGGACACTAAGAAAAAAAGAGAAAAATTATGCAACTCACAACATTATCCTTGACTGGTGTATGGTAATTCTATAGGCATATACATCCAATAAACAAAACTATAGAAAATGAGGGACCTTTTGTCAGATAAAATAATGTAATAATTCTGGTAAAGGCACAAGCACATCTGCATTCAAAAAGCATAAGGGTTTCACTCTTACCCAACTCAATGTTGAAGGTTCGAAATGGGTTTTGGGGATCCATCAGACAATAGACATTCTTTCAGTGAAGCGAAAAACTTGAGAAAGTTGAAATTTGATGTAGTTTCCACAATTTTAGAAAGAGAGACAATTTTGAATACGTATGACATTTGTGGTAACTATGCACATTCAGCTTGAATTGCAATCTATTGAACCGTGAATGTGCAGGTTGTGCAATACTCGTTCGCCCTCAATTTCATTCCTAATAGGTGTGCGTGACATTCAACAGTGTATATATACTTTATATATATCCATACCATTGAAAAATGAAAACTTGAATGCTTTGAAGATTGTGTTTATGTATTCCAATGCTATCTATAAATGGATTGGTAAGGGGTTGGGTTGTATGGGGCAATGACTAATAAATAGTCAAGATACTCACAACAAAATAAATGTTTCGAAAACCATTAATATACTTAATAGAGAATTCAAATCAAAAGAGTGGGGGGATCAAAGTATGCCTTAAGTTTCAAAAAACTAATTAGAGGGTATGATTTTGGAAAAAGTATGAGAAGTAGAAAAGAAATAAAAATACAACGATGTTCCAAAAGTTGCATTGGCTATTTAACATATATTTAAGGAATTATACAATCCTATTTTCAATGCATAGTATTCAATACGAAAGCCAAAAGTTTCTAGCAGAGAAAAGAGTTCACATAGCAAAGTGTAACGTGTTGATTAATGATAGTTGCAGACAATTTATATTTGTAATTTTGAATGAAAGGATAGCTAAGCTATGACTTATGACCGACCAACCACAGAAGCATCAAATGAATGTATGTTACGTATGAGAAATTTTCAAGTTTGATAGTTACTTAGAGACAATTAAAAACCCCAAGATTGGGTAGATATTAACACTGAGAAGCAAGTTGTCCATCTTGAACTAAACACCTATCTACATGTAGTTCAAACTACTAGCCTATGGTTTCTCAACAACATGAGAAATCTCTAATAATTTCAGTGAAGCATTATACTAGGCCAAGAACCATATTAAAAGACATAATCATTTTCTTTTTTCCTTAAAATTTATTACACCTTCAATGAATTCAAACATGACTAGGTAATGATAGAAGGAAGATTTAAAGGAACATAGTAAGTAACACTGAATAAATCTTATGAAATCTCTGATATTTCCAAATTCTCTTGTCTTCTCCTCCTATTTTTCTTCTGTATTCTCCCTAATCAATTATTATTTCCCCTCTGTAAACTACCCCTTTTTAATGGAGTTTTTTTCCCAACTATTTCTTGCATATTTCTCTTTCTATCTAACCGCCCATTCAAGAACAAAGTCGTGTATATATAAATTTTGGTTTCCTTTCCATTTATTATTGTATAATATGAAATTGGTGAATGGTACTAGGAATGAAGATCACTCACAAAGGTATATTATAACATTAGAAATATCCCCAAATGCTCACCCTCAAACCAATCTGATTAGCACAACCCAAAAAGGATGAAGGGATGCTAATGCAAGACCTAGATTCAAGGATGAGTTTTTGAGGGAAATAGGAATATTTGCCTTTATTGTTAATTGATTGATTGATATATAAATAAATTGATAAATAGGAAATGATAAAGGACAATGTATGATATCATATTTTATCTATAAAAGTAAGTATAAGAGGAAAATAGGAGGAATGAACTCACCTTTAATAAAGAAGAGGAAAAATGATCTTCAGATATGAATTTGACTATTCTCGGGATGTCAGAATCATGTGAAACTCCAGATTTGAGACTCTGATATCTGTAACTATCTATCATGCAAATTTCAGCCAAAAAGTGAAGTACAAAGCCAAGAAAGTTTACCTCATCCTTGACAAGTTCGTGAAAGTCAACCTATTCCTTTCAAGTCCAAATTTGATAAAAAAATTCTGAGGGTCTGCAACTAGTTTTGAGACTCCCGAATCCGTCTCCACAACTCCCAAAACTGTTCCCGCATACATAAAAGAAGGGGAAATAGTTGTGGAAAGAGGGTTTCCTTGGTCAAACCCCCGTATAGGAATCAACCTTGAAATGATATTGAAATTGCATAAAGGAAAGAAATGTAACAAGATAATTGTTAGATTCACCTTGCATGAAAAACCTTCATGAATGGATGTAGAAATCAGTCAAATCCATGAAGATGCTTGTATCAAATATGTCTTCACAAATGCACATATATACACTTTCTAAATCCTAACTCTTGAATGAATGTTTGCTTGGTAACCTCAATGGAGAAGGAGTTGGAAGAAGAGTGAATGCATGGATCTTCTTGCTTGCTAGTGAATTCCTCTACTTGGCCATCATGAGATCTAGAAATTTGCATCAATTTGAGAAGATTGTCTTTGCTTGAATGGATCTTGAAGAAATGGAAACTTGGAAATCCTAGATTGGGTGCTTTCCTTCAAGTCTTGAATCCACCACTTCAATTGCACAACTTGAATTTCTTGCATATAAATGAGCTCTTGATTGTATTATCAAGTGTTGTCAAAATGAGAGGAGAGAGTCCCCTTTTATTCTCATTTCAGGATTCAATTTAACTTTAGGCTTACCACAGATCTGCAAATTGGAAGAAAGCCCCACCATTGGCCCCCAAAGCAACTTTGTGGCAAAAAACCTAGGACAAGGTCGACATGGCCGACCTAGTCTAGGTAATTTTGCCTCAGAATTTCCAAGGACCTATAGGAGAGTGTGAAAAAAAGTGGAGGGAGAATTCATAGGATGCTAAGATCAAGAAAAACTATCATTTGGACCTCGAAATCATCAAAATGAGGTCTAAAAGGTCCTAGTGCCTCCAATTATGGGTGCTAACTTTTTAGGACGCTAAATTTAGCCCCAACTTTTGCAGGAGTATGAGACAAACTCATGCTCATATTAAAGTATATCGAATGCATAAGATGATCTTATCAAGGTCAAGGAGACAAAGAAACATCAAGCCCCGAAGTGACTTAAGTCCTCATCAAATCCAAAACCAAAATAAGAGAGGCATCACTCGAAAGAGAGAGAAAGAGAGAGAAAGGGTGTGATTACTAGCCCAACAAGAGTATGACTTATTGTGAACCGCACAAAAGAAAGTGTTGCAAAATATGGAATCATAATGTCTAGCAAGGTGTGTTATGCTAGTTCAATCGACCAACAAGGATCAGTTCTCAAGGAAAGTGTATCCAATAAGGGATCTGAGGGATGATCAGTCTTAAGGAAAGGTAAGCTTCCTTAGGGATCAAAGAAGGATCATTAGAATAAGGATCTAAAAAGCGGTCAGTCAAAGGACTAATTGTGTGTGGTTAGTTTAAGGACCAAATGAAAGATAAAATTGAATCGAGGTGCTTGCAAAATGTGAAACATAGAGTGGAGTCTATGTCACCATGTTAAATTAATTGCAAATGCCTTAACACGAGCAATGAATTTAATGGAGCATAGAAGCATCCAAAAGAAAGGTTTCCACTGTGAAATGCCCCCAAGGGTGTGTATATATATATATATATAATGAAAATAAATATAGATAAGCTAGTGGCACCCGCAACACATGGAATACATATATGATAATAGCAATAGCAATTTATTTGTTAAGAATATTATCCACATGTCTCGAAAATAATACTTATTGAGAATATTTTAGAAAGTGTTTCTTAGACATGTTTTTTTTATTGAACAAAAAATATCCGATTATAATTAATATTAACAAAATCTATAATTTTTTAATATGTTTGAGAACTTATTCGTAAACCATTTTTATTGTTTGAAGTGAAATGAAAAACCAGTGTTAGTAACAACAACGCAAATTATAATTATCGACATAAACCATAACAAAAGGATTGGAGATGAAGCCAATTCTAGGAACATCAACGCAAATTACAATTATCAACATAAACCATAACAAAGGATTGGAGATGAAGCCAACTAAAATAAAACCACATATATGATACTTCATATTAACAAAATGTATGCCTTTGATTCAAATAAGTTGGAATAGGTCTGAAACTGTTACTATATAAATCATAAACCATAACAAAACCTTGAAGAACAAACCACATAACCGACATCAATAATTAAAAGTTTATCAATGGTTCATATAACACTCATTTAATAGTTCTTAAAGGACAACGCCAATACTACATGAAGAACACTTCATTGTAATGATGTAAATATATTACATATTCTTCACTGATTAGAATGGTATTACTACCTTTATTTTGCAAGTGATCACGGTATACTTCTTCCATAAAACCTAGAAACACAACCAATTTTGTATATGTCTCCTTAACCTTGTGTGCAACATCTTTCATTTTTATTATTTCAAGCTCTTTAACATAATAAATGGATAAAGCAGCGTTTTCAATATCTTCAAGAATATTTGAGCAACACTCTAAAGCAGATCTTGCGCACTTGTCAATAGGTGTTTCAAAAAAAGTAGTAGATTTGACAGAGGTGTCTGGGCTTTCCTCAGCAATTTCTAATTAATTTTCTGATAGATCCATAGTTTGAAATATTTCCTGAGCATTAACAAATTATCAAATCAATGTCAATATATATGATTTAGGAGATTTCATATAACCATAAATAACAAAAAACTAAAATTTACATTTTCAACTTTCCATATTTTTATATATGCAAGTTACTATGGATGCAAGTGTTTTAAAATGTATTTAATTTTAAGTTTATATAACTGATGTGTATATATGATTTTAGAGATTAAATTAAAACATACATAGTGAAAAAGATGAATTTTTAATTAATATCATTTAGTAAGGCAAAAACATATATTTACATTTTTAAGAAGAGCTACAAATAAACATTTAACTAATAATATATTACTTCAAAAATATAGTCATTGATGCAACTGTGAAAAAAATACAAATACTTCATTATCCTTCTAAACATTTGAGTCTATTTTCTTCAGCCTTTTGTTTTGAAAGTTGTATGCCATTTTTCATTTTCTCATAATGGTCGTATGTGAATAGTGACGATATTCTAAGGCCTTGTAGATACTTCACACGAGATACAACCACACATGTCAAACTTGCTCTTTCTTTTGGCCCTATATCAATTGTAGCTTTTGAAAGAGTCAGTCCCTGAGATTTATGAATTGTCAACGCCCATGTCAATCTTAATGACAATTGAAGTGTTCTACCCCTTTGTATTGGTATTATTGAAACTATATTTGGGTGATGATCTTCAAATGGTATTCTAGAGAAAATGTCAAATTCAACCATAACATATGTTCGAGGCTCAGGTAGTGCACTTCTTGGTTTGTAGACAGTCTTTCGAATATATATGATAATAGCAACAACAATTTATTTTTTAAGAATATTATCCACATTTCTCGAAAATAATACACATTGAGAATATTTTAGAAAGTGTTTTTTAGACATGTTTTGTTTATTGAACAAAAAATATCCGATTATAATTAATATTAACAAAATCTATAATTTTTTAATATGTTTGAGAACTTATTCGTAAACCATTTTTATTGTTTGAAGTGAAATGAAAAACCAATGTTAGTAACAACAACGCAAATTACAATTATCGACATAAACCATAACAAAGGATTGGAGATGAAGTCAATTCCAGTAACATTAACACAAATTACAATTATCAACATAAACCATAACAAAGCATTGGAGATGAAGCCAACTAAACTAAAACCACATATATATGCTACAAGTCATATTAACAAAATGTATGCCTTTGATTCAAATAAGTTGGAATAGGTCTGAAACTGTTACTATATAAATCATAAACCATAACAAAACCTTGAAGAACAAACCACATAGCCGACATCAATAATTAAAAGTTTATCAATGGTTCATATAAAACTTATTTAATAGTTCTTAAAGGACAACATCAAGACTACATCACTTCATTGTAATGATGTAAATACATTACATATTCTTCACTAATTAGAATGGTATTATGACCTTTATTTCGCAAGTGATCACGATATACTTCTTCCATAAAACCTGGAAATGCAGCCACTTTTATATATGTCTCCTTAACCTTGTGTGCAACATCTTTCATTTTCATTATTTCAACCTCTTCAACATAATCAATGGATAAGGCAGCGTTTTTAATATCTTTAAGAATTTTTTAGCAACACTCTAAAGCAGAACTTGCGCACTTGTCATTAGGTGTTTCAAAAAAAGTAGTAGAGTTGATAGAGGTGTCTGGGCTTGCCTCAACAATTTCTGATTCATTTTTTGATAGATCCATAGTTTGAAATATTTCATGAGCATTAACAAATTATCAAATCAATGTCAATATATATGATTTAGGAGAATAAATATAACCATATAAATAACAGAAAAGTAAAATTTACATTTTCAATTTTCCATATTTATATATATGCAATTTACTATGGATGCAAGTGTTTTAAAGTGTATTTAATTTTAAGTTTATACAACTGATGTGTGTATATATGATTTTAGAGATTAAATTAAAACATACAGATTGAAAAAGATAAATTTTCAATTAATATCATTTAGTAAGGAAAAAACATATATTTACATTTTTAAGAAGAGCTACAAATAGACATTTAAATAATAATATATTACTTCAAAAATATAGTCATTGATGGAATTACGAAAAAAATACAAATACTTCATTATTCTTCTAAACGTTTGAGTCTATTTTCTTCAGCCTTTTGTTTTGAGAGTTGTATGCCATTTTTCATTTTCTCATAATGGTCGTATGTGAATGATGGTGATATTCTGAGGCCTTGTAGAGACTTCACATGAGATACAGCCACAAATGTCAAACTTGCTCTTTCTTTTGGACCTATATCAATTGTAGCTTTTGAAAGAGTTAATCCCTGAGATTTATGACTTGTCAATGCCCATGCCAATCTTAATGGCAATTGAAGTGTTCTACCCCTTTGTATTGGTATTATTGGAACTATATTTAGGTGACGATCTTCAAATGGTATTCCAGAGTAATTGTGAAATTCAACCATAACATATGATGGAGGCTCTGGTTATGCACTTCCTGGTTTGTAGACAATATTTCGAATATACCCCAATGCTCTGTTTACAAGACCTGTCTCTACCCAAAGATTTTAATTCAACATCACTCTTGAATTCTTACTGACTAATAATTCAATATCAAGCTCACCATTTGAACAATTTTCCATTGTATTCACACTTCCTATTTTTGTTGCAATGTTTCGTGCAACAGGATGCTTCAATGAATATAATTTTATCTTGCTATGATTATAAAAATTGTCATTTGTGGAGAACAAATGGACACAATCCTGAAACTCTTCATTTGTTGCAACATTTAAATTGATTGGAGTTCTCATCATAAGCAATTTTCAATCATCAATTTGTGGGTTTGCATCTCTAAGATTTGTTAGAAGTTGACGAAATCTTTGTTGTTCAATGTTTTCTCCATCTTGTCTGAAACTTTTATCTAAAGTAACCACTATTTTTAATTCCTCCCACAATAAATTTACTCGTCTTTTACTATCATATGTTGACCTATCATTCATCGGAGGAAATTGACCCAAGTCTCCAAAAAAAATCATAGATATACCCAAAACATAATACAAAATAAACATTTCAAAGATGTACATTATTTCTATCATATTTAATAATTACATATTGTATTAAAACTAACATAAACTAGTAGTTGGTATTCATAAAATAGTACATGTACCTGCAAATCTTTTATCTGAACTGTGGGGAAATGCTTGCATCAGTCAAGAATCTATGTTTTCCAACATATTCTGGCCAATGAAGCTCATTTCATCAATCAAAATATATTTGATATGTGTCATTTCTTCTTGGAAACTTGTAAGATGTCCACCTTCTAGTTGAGAAACATCTCTTATTGGGATTCTTAATTTTGAATGAATTGTAAAAGCGCTAATATTGAATGTTGCAACTCCTGTTGGTGCTAGTAAAAGAAGGGGAGAAGGATATGGCATTGTTGCATTTTGAAGTGCTTCATGAATGGTACCAATCAGATATGACTTTCCTGTATCTGTTGTTCCTTGAATTATCATTAAAAAAGACCCTCTGTTTTCATTGCTATGGTAGTGTGTCATAATAATGTCCTTTACCTTTTGTTGTTTAATGCCGAGGTTTGTGTAGTTGATGCATTGTGGAATATCATCATATATGAGACATCCATGTTTCTTCATATTTTAAATGAAATTGATTGCTCTCACAGTATACTCTTCACCTTGATATTCATTAGACGAATTTATATTTCTATCGATGTCTCTTCTTCCCAACATATCTATTTATGAAACTTTCATATTTTGACCATTATGAAGTCTAGATATGATTTCCCATTCATGCTCTATGGTATTTCCTACAATAGCTCCATATTGTTCAATTTAAAAATTATTATTATTTTGTTCTTCCTCTATAATTGTTTCTCTTTGCACATGCCAAGCATTATAATTGAATGAGTCCCACGTTTCTACTATGGAGTAAGTGTCCTCTGTTAGTAATAACTGAGAGGGGGGGGGAGGTGAATCAGTGGCCTCAAAAATTTATCCAATTTAAGCTTTAATCCACCAATCAATACTTCTCCAATTATTAAGTCCCTACAAGATGCATGCCTTTGAAATACTTCAAACAAATAACTGTCTATCAGTTTACCTTGTCTGTCCTTATTCTCCTTGATAACCGGTAAGCAGTAAATAGTATTTACCGATACTCAATAAATATGCAGAGTATACAAATCAATCCATAAATGCTTATGTGAAATGTAAAACACTAAAGTAATAAACCATACACATATAACACAAGGATTTTAACATGGAAACCCTGTTAAGGGATAAACCACTGGGACCGGTACCCCAAATTTTTACTCTTCTGAAGTGAGCCCTATTAGGAGCCAACCCTGTTAAAGGTTACAAACACACAGTTAAATGCGACCTTGTTAGAGGATTTTTATACATAGGTTGTCACTTAGTATCTAACATCTATGCTACCATCCTTGAATCAGTCTCATGACTGTCAATAGGCTTTATGCTAATCTTCCTACCATCTTTGAATCAGCCTCCTTCTTAGACTGTCAATAGGCTTTAGGTAAGACCGATGCTACTATCATGAGTCAACCTTCTGGTAATTTGTTAGGATATACCTCAATTACAAAAGACTGTTAAGTCCTGCTCTG
>MU224113.1:2753418-2766815 GCA_018584345.1 Thuja plicata
GGGGGGTGAATCAATGGCCTCAAAAATTTATGCAATTTAAGCTTTAATCCACCAATCAATACTTCTCCAATTATTAAGTCCCTACAAGATGCATGCCTTTGAAATTCTTCAAACAAATAACTGTCTGCCAGTTTACCTTGTCTGTCCTTATTCTCCTTGATAACCGATAAGCAGGAAATTGTATTTACCGATACTCAGTAAATATGCAGAGTATACAAATCAATCCATAAATGCTTATGTGAAATGTAAAACACTAAAGTAATAAACCATACACATATAACACAAGGATTTTAACGTGGAAACCCTGTTAAGGGAAAAACCTTTGGGACTGGTACCCCAAATTTTCACTCTTCTGAAGTAAGCCCTGTTAGGAGCCAACCCTGTTAAAGGTTACAAACACATGGTTCAGTGCGACCTTGTTAGAGGATTTTTATACATAGGTTGTCACTTAGTATCTGGCATCTATGCTACCATCCTTGAATCAGTCTCATGACTGTCAATAGGCTTTATGCTAATCTTACTACCATCCTTGAATCAACCTCCTTCTTAAACTGTCAATAGGCTTTAGGTAAGACCGATGCTACTATCATTAGTCAACCTTCTGGTAATTTGTTAGGATATACCTCAATTACAAAAGACTGTTAAGTCCTGCTCTGTTAAGAGACTTAATGCTTCAATGGTTAAACTAAAACAAAATGACCTATTTCTAATGCAACTGAATTGCATATTTTCATATCTATTTACTTACAATATCTTTCTGATCAATGTATCAATTCAATTCCTTTGTACTTAACTCTTTCTGCTCTGTGATGCTGTGCTTTTTTGTTCATCGGTGTCTGCAGAATTCTTTAGCTCTCCCTTAGCTTGATTGATCAAGACTGCATGAAGTTTATCCTTCATCAGTTTCTCTTCAGCATCTTCTATCAGTTTACTCCCCCGTGTATCTGATTGCCTCTGGGAATGAATTATGCTTGTCTCTTATATAGACACGATATTCCTTAATTCTAGGTTCTTGATTCTTGGCGTGAAAAACAATCCAGCCAAATTGATTTATGGCTTTAACTCCTGATTTATCTCGTAGTTATCTTCTTGCCAACTGTACAAATCAATTTATTAATTGCGGTTTGAATAAAACAAATAAAACAACTAGTTAAGTCTATCCTTTAGCTCTGCTAGCTAGATATTTTGTCATTTTTTGATCTCTTTGTTCTATCGGTCAATTCTACAGTTTGTCTCCGGTGAGAACTGCCAGTTTTGTCAGTGTAACTTTAGTTAGCTTTGGGATCTCTGTCCATCGGGCATCATTGGATCTTACTCGTCGGGCAACACTATTTTTAGCTCGTCAGGCATCCTGTGATTCTGCTTCGTCGGGCAACATTGTCTTCTGCTCGTCGGGTATCGCTGTGACTTTATCTCTATCTTTACCGATGGTGTGCACTCTGTCGGTGTAGTCTATCACTTAGTGAATACTCAAATTTTATGCATTGCTGAAAGCATAACCTTTATTCAATTGATTCTCTGAAGTCTTTGGCATTATGTATATGACCATACAGATGATATCAAGTTGACATCAATGACAATACAAACCATTAACTGGTTTAATGTCTTGCATCATCTTCAACTTAACATTATCAAACATTCAATCAGTTACATGTCATCATCCTCACCAATATCCCTCTCTATGACATGAAATGGTTTGTACAGTAATAAATCCGATAAACAAAACTTGACCCATTTTTCTGAACCATGTGGAGGAATGGATACAAACCTTGGAAAAACTTTGACAATAGCTGCTCTTTCCCTTGGCTCCCATTTGTTGTTTCTTCTTCTTTTAGGATTGTATATCCATGATTTGGCAACATCAATCAATGTAATATCTTCCATACATAGAGGCCTTTGTTTATATCCATCAAGGAAAGGTTTTGTTTGTTCACCATTGTTTTTCACATTATGCAGAGTTACAGATTTGAACACTTCATGTGACACCTTTAGATTGAGAAATCTTTAACTACTCTCCATTAGTGGAAGTTCTAACAACATGTGACATGTTTCCTGCACTCCAATATCCCTTTATATGATAGTTTCTGTTAGAAGCCTTCTATATTCTCGTCCACCTAAATCATCAGGGTTTTCCATATTTGAAAGACACATCAACATTTGGTGGTATGTTTCTGAGATTTTCTTGGCCTTTGATGCATACTTTGCAATATATTTTATTACTGCATATTTGGATATATCGGGCTGCCAATCTATATTTGCTCTCTATAATTGCTGTATGTGACGATTATGTGAATTCACTCTATCATCATTTCTTGCTAGTTCAAAAAAAATTTCGCCTGTTTCTATGTCTTCATATAATTTAGATCCCCTAAGATTCAATGGCCAAGGAGCATGATATCTCTAAAAATTATAAGAAGGCGTATACGTCAATACACTTTTAAATAGATATTAACATATGATATACAAATATTACTCAGTGTAATAGTCACCTACAAACCATTCTTGCTTGTTTTTTTCATAGGCATGCACCCTCTCTACAAATTGTGTGGCGCTCAACACAATTTAGTAGTTCTTCATAGTCATTATCAATATCCATCTCGGCAAGTTGTGTTGTATTTTTGAGACATGGATGTTGACCAAAATTTTGGAGTGCTTACAATTGAAATAAGGATATTTGATATATCTGCTAATAACATTAAATTTTATATAAAATGATGTCATATAGTATTGAAAAATTTAATACAAAATGCTTATGGAGTCACCTGTATATTTATTTGATATGGATCTTCTCTACGATTCCATGCATGAATAGTGTGATGAAAATATTGCTTAGTGGTTCTTCGTTCCTCCTTATTTGACCAATCAATATTGTCCATATTGGGTGTGCCATTGATCCATAAAATTCCAAGCACATGTGGGGAACCCCTATGTTTCCACTCATACCTACACCAAAAATCCTTGACATCCATTCCATTTTCTAGGGTTTGTTTTCTAAATATTGTATGTCATAAATGCAAGTAATATGCAACTATATGAGGATAGTTGATAATGTTCTATTTTCGCCAATTTTGAGCTTCTCGTGGATTGTTTGGGAATATTCCTGGCATGAGAGCATGTATATCAGGCCAATGCATATCTGTCGCACTTAAGGTGAAAAATATTGTTTGAGTGCCAATTTGATGAAGCATGTCTATCAATTCTGCATGACATTTAGTCCAATATGACCTTGTCCCTCTTAATCTTTTTCCGAACTGCATCAACTTATCAGCTAGATGAGACTGTGGCATCACTTCCATATGCTGACGTAATTGATAGATAGTGATGGACATGTCTTGGATATTTATTTTCACAAACAATGCAGATGAATTTTGTGCACGGTGTCACATTATCATGTTCATCATAAAATATTTGAACCGTGGATGTTTACCAAACCTATGATCCCTATACTGCAACAGATGATTCACAAATTCATGTAGATGCACCCATCTCATTTGTGGTTCTAATCAATCACATATACCATCAGAAAATAGTGTTGGGAATGCCATGTCTAGTAATCTTGACGTTACATACTCATTGATAGGAGAAGCACCAATTCTAGGCCAATTAATCAATGTTGTTGGATTTTCTTCAGGGTTATTAACCCACATCTGAATTAATTCCATTTCTTTTTGAGCATTTGGTGGTTTTGAATCCATTTATGTAGTGTGTTCTATTGTGTTACCTTCATTAGTCTCCAAAATAGGTCCAACATAAGTGATTTCATTAGTATCTAAATCAAATTCCATTTGCACTGTGTTTAATCTATTCAAAATGCTTTCATCAATATTTCTTGGAAGGTCATTAAGAGCATTTTCATCAATTATAATGTTTGAATAAAATTTGCCATGCTCTATTTTGCATTTGAGTGCTTTGTAGACACGATCTCTATTGACAGTAAAATCATAAGTTGTGCCACGTTGTTTCCTTCTTCTAACAATAATAATAGGACAATTTTGTATTGTGTGTGGCAAAATTTTTGCAACTTGTTGACATTTTGAGGAAGACTTATGGTGTGCCCTTTGTACTTATATTGACCACCTGTTGTGTGTGTCACTTGTAGTACCAGGCTTACACGTGCAATCAATATTTCCTCTACCTATGTTAGTGTTGAAAGCTCCTCTGGTTGTGGTCTAGGATCCATACTATTTGCATATGAAAACCTATGAATATCTCTTTCTTGTCGGCATCTGTTGCATATAGGACCTTTAGAGCTTCGAGTTACTTTGATTCCAATATAAGATTCTTGACAAACATAGCACATATTTGGAGTTCTAAAACTATCTATTTGAATTCTAAATTACATCTGCAATCTTTTGAAATATGTCTGAAGTAAACCATTAGGGTTTTTCATGTTCTCCACACCACCTTGAACATCTTCATTCATCTTCAATGGATTCCCATGTTGTGGTGTTTCTGAAACACGATCTATTGAGAGAGGATTTTCATTCTCACCATTCAACTCAATATTTCCATTAAAGTGAGGATTGGTTGTCTCACTTGGTTGGAGATCAATTTGGTGTCTTACTTATTCTTGACCATTAGAGGGTTGATTAGTGGTCCTTTGATGTAATTTTATTTGCACACTTGTTTCCTCTTTGTTGTCAACTTCCACAGGTTCTACAGTTACATTTGCCCTTCTTCTGGCATATCATTCTCTATCAACTTCATTGCATCTTATTATTTATTCTTCTATCTATGCATTTATCATTTTTTCTCTTCGTTCTCTATGATATTTTCTATGATACTCTCTTTGATATTCCCTTATATATAGTCTTCTTTGCTCCTCTGATTCAAAATTTCATTTTGGGCGCACCATAGATGATACTGAAAATAATTGAAAGTCAATATTCTAAATAGATTATCTTCCTTTAATATATAACAAATTTGATAAAAAAGGTTTTTATATATATTTTTTTCTATAAATAACACAACTAAGTACTTAGTCTTTTAATTATAATTGTGTGTATTTATTTATCCTTAATAGATATTTACTTTTTTATCCAATAGATATTTACTTATGGAGTAGAAATGTACTTGTAAACAAATTTTACAATACTAATACACAAAAGTGGCCCACAATATAAATATATATATATATATTCATAGATAAGGTTACATATGTTTGCAATTGATTATTTATTTGAGCTATTTGAAAAAACATGTAGACAAAAAAAAAGTTACATTTTTAGTTGTTCAAGGGATGTATGAAATCGTCATGTATAACTTTTGAGTTTCCTAAATTGTACTGCTTGTCGTTAAACAAATCTGTTAGAAATACTTCAAAGCTTCCTATTTTACAAGATGCTTTACATATGAAGGTTTCCATTTCTCTGGATATGTGGACATCAATATAGTCAACAAATTCTATATGTTGTGATATGTTCTCAACATCATTTACCATCTCTATGAAATGACCACAAATCTTTTTCATTACATTTTCAAAGGGTGTTTCTATGTAATCGCTTCGGTGGAGGCGACCCATTTACAATATCATATGTATCTGATATTTGTATGATGAAGTTTGGTTCATTGCAACACAAGTCCGTTTGATATCTAAACAATGAATGTAATTTAAAATTATAGCATGTATAACATCAATTTTATAAATGAAAAGAAATGAATACTAGATATTCATGCAATACATAACCACAAAAAAGATAACCAATTTTATATCTTAACAATGAATGTAATTTAAAATTCTATCATGCATAATATCATTTTTATAATTCAGGTTCAATTCATTAATAAGACACAAATACAATAATGTACGGAAGCGAAAACATATTAATCGTATAGATCAAATTATTATTGAAAATAATTGATCCATTCAAAGTACCTGGAGAATGACTTGTATAGCAGTGAAATGTGTTGTATCAGCAATATATTGGAGACCTAGAAATAGGAAGAAAACAATATACTATGAGTCATATAAATTATATTGAATTATAAATTTATACATGTAGAAATAAAACTGTTAGTTCATAAAATTTAATAATCGTTGAAAAATAAATTGTAATGGGTAGTTTTTACAGATCTTCTGCAATCCTGACTCTTTTTATGCTCATTGCAATGCATGTTGGAATATTTCCCGTCTATACAAATGAATATAGTACAACAATACTATAACTTTACTTTATCCACAGTAGATGTTGCTATGCACAAGACTTCTTGCTATAATAAAACATGTTTGTAGAAGATAATTTAATACAATTTATTTAATTATGTCAAGTTTCAATTATGCTTTCACATCAAAGACATATCAGCATATTCCTTGCACCTTATTTCGATGCAAGTTCTAGTGAGGTAAAAATTAACTATGTGCAAGGAGCATCGGTTTAAAGTAAGACTAAATTATTTGGGGTGAGAAGTGAATCAGATGAATATACTTACAATCAAAAAATAAAAATCGCGGTAATAATTTGGATGAAGGAGAAGCATTTCACTCAAATGAAAGAAAGAGTTTTTACCTTAAAACCCATTTAAGTGTAAATATTAACATTTGCGAAGATTACTTTGAGCAGATTATTCACGGAAAAAGGAAGTATTGGAGAAATAAAAGCCACAAGTTTATTAAAGAAAATATTTTACTCATTGGTTAAAATGTAAGCTTAAATGATCATAAAGCATATTTTCAAAACATAGAAATTTATCATGAGGAGAAAAATCTCTACAAATATCAATATTAAATAGCAAAATATTGGGAGAAACTTTAGGTTGTAAATCAATGTCAACATCTATGCAGGGATAGAGAGCGCTCTTGTCCAGAATTTTTAATTAATTGAAAATAAAAAATACCTGTATTTTTTATTTTTTATTTCTAAATTAAATAATAATTACCTAGCTCCTCCTTATTTTAAAGCCAAGAAAATCAAGCTACACTAAAAATTATTGATTAGCAGCAATAGTTGCATGTTCCATCGTGGACATGACTCCGTGTTTCTTATTAGTTACAACGACTTAATAAACACACTGCCTGAACTTGACTCGACCAATATTTAGTTCAATCATTATATATATATATATATATATATATATATATACATATATATACACATACATATATATATACATATATAATTTAAACAAATAATGATCTATAGTATTTTTCAGGAAAAAATCATATTATTTATTACATTATTTACTTTAAAAAAAATATGTTGAATGAATTACTAAAAACAAACATTATCTAATTCCATAGCAAATTTATCAATTAAAAACTTTTAGAAATAAGGTTTCCTTTCCATCACATTTTCCTTTTGTAAAATGATTTTTTTTATGACAACTTACCAACCTCCCTAAAAAAATTAAAAATGATTTTCCTTTTTGTAATGTAAAAAAAAATTCTCTTAATATTCTTATCACAATTTTCAGGAGTCCTTATTCTAAGTGGTGGATTAAGGAGTGCATGGACAACAGAATGAGAATGTATTTCCTGAAAATAGATTTAATTAATCAGAGAAGACAAGCTAAGATTTTACAGAAAATGGATTTATTAAAAAGGCTTTCAAAAGATTGAAACAAATGCACTTAACACTTATAAAAGCCAAGCTCATTATCATCATTTACAAAGATGGGAGCTTTTGGTATGGTTTTTTTTTAATCATTTACTAAAGTTTGAAATGTTCTGATAGACATGCATGCAAGCTGTGGCATCGTAGACATAGTGGCTGTTAAATTCAAGTTGACTTATTAAAAACACCCTAATCCTTTTCATAATATGCCCTCTTCTTTACTTGAACAAAAAAAGAATCTCTTCCAAATCGAATGCTTATCATAGTGCTGTTCTGAGGCATGACGTTTTAGTGGGCAACATTTGGCATGTTTTAATTAAAATTTTCTAAAATTTTCACAAATTTCTGGGCACTCTCACAATATAATATTTCTCCTCCGTAAATGCACATATTTTTCCTTTCAATTGAGCTAATCCTCCATTACCATTCCTGAATAATAATTCTACGTTATTTTTCAATTAACTTATTTGAATTATCGCCAATGACTGCATTCAACAAAATTACATACATGCCATATGACCAACAACTTATCCGTGTAGAGTTAAAGAAGAAACCAACCTACCATTAATATTTTCTATATAAAATAGCAATCAATTATCTTTCAAGGAAATAATAATAAAATACATAGTTTGGATTCAAGTTTTGAGTGAAATTAATGAAAAAGATAACCCCAAATTGTGGAAACTAATATGATAGCTATTGAAAAATCAAACAAACAAATTTTTAAAAGACTTAACCCGGGTTTATAATAATTAAACCTTACTCCCATTGACTATAATGTAAGCTTAAATGATCACAAAGCATATTTTCCCAAAAAAGCATAAATTCATCAACGGGAAATTAAGAGATAGTATTTTTCATTCAAACAATAGGTCAATTCCAGTTAACTTATGACACAGTGCAAACATGTACATACCTGAAGTGTATATGGATTTCTCAACAACTACTGCGTACGAGATCTCTTCAATCGTAGATTGTTGGTTTGATCTTGAATTCTATTAAACCAGAAGATTGTTGCATGTGAATCACTTCTACTGCAGAGTGAAATATATATCCAGTTTGTTACTGCTTAATGTGTAACAGTTTTAATAAAACTAACACACGTGTATAATTTTCTTTAATGAACTAACCAAAAGTCATTACTCAACTTTGATTAGCTGACCGATCATTAACTTTCAAGCTTTCATTAACTGGCCAATCATTAATTTCAGCTTTCATTAACTGGAGATGGCTGAGATTTATTTGCCGAGATGAATGCTCTCAAATTGTTGGACACAGAATGCTTGAAGAGGGTGACTGCCATTGTAGGTACGCCTCTCGGTGTAATTAAAAATTTGTTTTATATCTTTATTTATGTTTGGAGATTTATGCATATTAATTTCTCACATCTTTGGTTTATTTGTCTATTTGTTTCATTTATTTGATATTTCTTCTTAATATAATTCTTCTTCTATAATTAGCTTAGGTTAATGATTGTTTTTTATATCTTAAATCTTTTTAGTTAGCTTAATAGTCCAATCATTGTCAAGGGAACTATATGTCTCAACGAATAAAATCTTATAGGGAACAATAGACTTAATTTTAAGCATGCTTATGATTAAATGCTTCTAATCTAATATATTGGTGTCTCAAATTTCACACTCATAAAAAGTCATTTGAAGTAAAAGTAAGCCAAAAAGTGTTCTCTTGAGTTTCTAATTCTACTAAATCTTATTAGAAAATTATTTATTAAATCTTAAAAGAGAAGTATTGTAATATGACAAATGAGTAATGTGACACAAGTTGAGAGGTTATGACTAGTTAACTTTTAATCAAGAGATAAGTTTGTTAGAATTTGTATCTAGATATATGACTCAAAATCTATCACGACTCAACCTGTTAGAAACCTATTTTTCAGGACCTCCATGTGATACTTGAATCTTGTTGACTTAGTCAGATAGACTTAGACTTGTGTCACTATATTTTCTATATGTTATACTTTCTAGACTTAGACATTAGTTGATTTTGGTTTCGACTATATGACAGTGATGTTTTCATTCCTTCTTGTTCTGCTCATGAATATGTTGTAATCATTTGTGATGACGTTAATCCATGTTGACATTATATGATATGATGAACATTTAGATGAGTTATTGTATATGTTTTACATGCAATATTTAGTGAAATATAATGAAATTGTTATGAAATATGATACAATTTTATTTGATTATGATTTATGGGACTAACCTATTAATGGAATCTAGTGGTTTGAGTGGATTCACAAGATGGAGGTGGGAGTGTGGTTGAGGTAGAGGAGGCTAGCTCCTCGGTAGTGATGAAACTGGAAGGCCTGGTTCCCACACACCACGTAGATGCATTATATGAAAAGTTTAAGAATTTTGGACTCCCAACTCTATCTCAATGTGGTCAAATACAATTATTTAGCTGAGTAGATTATTTTATTTAAAAATTTAACTTCAATAATTGAATGAGAATTAGTATAATTAATTCCTACATCATGAAATTGAATGATGGAACACATATTATGTGTGTGAATGTGGTGTCTCTACTCTAATCTTTGGACATGCTATGTCTCGAATGATGACATGTAACTGATTGAATGTTTGAAGATATTAAGTTGATGATCATGCAAGGCATTAAATCAGTTAATGTATTGTATTGTCATTGATGTCAACTTGATATAATCTGTATGGTCATGGAAACACTACCAAAGACTTCAAAGAACTGATGAATCAAGACTATGCTATCAGTAATGCATACAAGTCAAGTATTCATTGTGTGACTGCATACACTGACGGAGTGCACACCGACGGTCAAAGTAAAAGAGAAGATTCACTGTATTACCTGATGAGCTAATGCACAACATTACCGACGAGTAGAGTTACAATGTTGCCCGATGAGAAAAACACAGAGTAACCCGACGGAAAGAATTTTAGTGTTGCCCGACGGAGAAGACAAGGATGGAGATCCTGATGACAACTAAAGTCAAACTGACGGAATAGTCAGTTATCACCAATGACTAACTAAAGTGTTGACTAACAGAATAGAGAGTTCAGAAAATGACAAAATGCTTAGCTGTCAAGAAGCTAAAGATAGAGTTAACGAATACTTATCATTGTTTTAATCATCCAAATAAAGCCAGAGATAAGTAATTGATTTAAAGCCGATTTGTCCAAATGGCAAGAAGATCTCTTTGAGATAAAACTGGAGTTTGATTTAAATCTATTGGAAAGAATTGTGGAACACGCCAAGAATCAAGAAAGCCAAGAAAAGAGGAAATCATGTCTATATAGAGACAAACCCAATTCATTACGAATGGGGGAATTAGGTGAGAAGAAAAAGAGAAGAGGAAAGATGCTAAAGAAATCTGAAGGAGAAGAAAGTCTTCATTCAGTCCTAATAAACAAGCTAAGGAAAGAGCTAGATTCTACAGACACCGACCAACAGTGAGACAAGCATCACAGAGCAGAATAGTGTGGAGCAAAGGTAAAGTGATTATATTGATCAGAGAGGTAATGTAATTACAATAGATCTAAAAATCTGCAATTAAGTTGTATGTATGAACAGATCATTAGTGCTTCATTTTAACCATTGAAGCATAAAGCCTCTTAACTGAGCAGGACTTAAAAGTCTTTTAAAATTAAGATACATCCCAAGGAGTATCAAAAATTTTGATCACAAAAGTAGCATTGGATATGCCTGATACCTATTGACAGACCAAGTGAGTGTTTGATCAAGGAGGGTAGCATTAGATGCCATATACTAGTTGAAAAACTATTTCTAAATAGCCTAACAAGGTCACACCTAATAGTGTGTTTGTGACCTTTAACAGAGTTGGCTCCTAACAGAGATCACTTCAAAAGAGTGAAAATTTGGGGTACCGGTCCCAGTGGTTTTTCCCTTAACATGGTTTCCACGTTAAAAATCCATGTGTTATGTGTGTATGATTCATATCTTTACTGTTTTGTATCTTACATAGTTAATTTTGGATTGATTGGTATACTTTGCATATTTACTGTGTTTCAGTAAATAGATGACTGCTTATCGGTAAACATACAAAAGAGAGATTAACAAAGCAATCCAACAAGTAGTAAATTGATATAAGTATTTCAAGGCATACATCTTGTAGGACATAAGATAACTTGAGACATAATTTGTGGTTATAAGTTTAAAGGGTTGATTTAAGGATTAATTTTTGAGGCCACTGATTCACCCCCCCTCTCAGTTATTACTAACAATTGGTATAATCTTGTGTGCTTAGAAAGGAAGGTTTCAAGACCTAAGCTAAAGATCACAAGATGAACATACGAGACGTGCCCAAGTTGAACAAAGATAATTTTGCTTCATGGCAGAGCATAATAAGACTCCACTTATCATGTATTGGTAATGATGTTACTCAATACTTAGATACTGAATATGTGTTACCCACAAGAGCACCGACGGTTGAACAATTTGTTGGAGATTTGATTCTGAATAGTTGATTGATTGTATGCTTGTCATTGATGACATCATATAATACACAACAATACTTCTATATGTACTTATCCATATGATGACACAAAGACTTGCATGGATAGATACATGTTGTTGACATGTTTATTATGCTATGTTCATACACGCAGACCCAGATATGATGTTTTAGTAAAGATATGTAATTTTGTTATTGACGGTTACAGTTCTAGAAGAATAACGGTTTAAGGCCGACGTATGTAACATGTTTATTGAGTTGCGCCTATCTTTAGGATATGCGTGTGTATATTCATGATGAGTTATGAGTTGTTGATATTAATCTAAAGGCGCCAAACGTGTTTCAAGAAGATTGCAAAGTTATGGTCAATTTGGTGAAGCCGACTTAGTGAAGCGACGCGTCTATTCAGTTTGTACTTGTGCGATTGTAATTATGCTTGCGTGCTTAGTAGAGCTGACAAGGATGTTATGAAGAGTTGTCTAACAGGTCCCATGATCTCATACTTGGAGTATGTACTTATAGAAGGTCATTTGTGATAAGAAGAGTTGTGAAAGCCAGAGATAAGAAAAGAAGAGCAGAGTGTTAAAGCAGCAGAGCTATATTTATCATATGTTGATAATATAGATATTGAAGTTGAAGCTTTTAGAATACAAATAAGATTTTTGTAGTTCTTTACAAGAGGTTAAAGCATTGGTGCACAAAGGAACTGATCAGACAAGCAGTGTCACAAACAAAAGTTCACCTTGTTGATACAGTGTGTATCAAATAACCAGAAGGTTGTAGCCTTCACCACTTGGACAGTGAGTCCTCCACCCCTAATAGGGTTATTATAAAAGACTCCTAACAGGGTTATACCCTTAACTAGGTCACTATACTACTGCATCGTAATGAACAACTCGTAACAGGGTTGAAAGATCTTTTAACAGGGATTACTAAAAACAATATAGTTCTTTGTGGGTGCTGATTCCCACCGGGGTTTTTACCATTTGGTTTCCCCGTAACCAAATTAATGTGTTGTGTAATGTGTTATCTGAATGTGCATTTACTTTGTATGAATCTAGATTAATAAGTATAAGAAAAAGATAAAGTTGCTGATAACTGTTTCATCCCCCCTCTCAGTTATCCCTGAAGTATTCTAACAATTGGTATCAGAGCCAAGTGCCTTGGAGAAGAAGCCTAACAGCTGAAGGTAGATCAAGATGTCTTACTTCAGAAAAGAAAGCCCTAAGTTTGATGGAGAGAACTATTTGGGTTGGAAGAACAAAATGATAACACATCTACAGTGCATTGGATTTGAGATCTTTGAGATTGCTACACAAGAGGTTGTAATTCCATCTCTGAAAGACCTTGCAAAGGATGATGCTACTAATAGACAAAAG
>MU224113.1:2774819-2786409 GCA_018584345.1 Thuja plicata
GATGTCAAGTCTACATTCCTAAATGGAATACTTGAAGAAGAGGTATACATTGAACAACCAGAAGGGTTTGTTGATCCAGACAAGAGGGACATGGTATGTAGACTTCACAAAGCCCTGTATGGATTGATTCCTATCTTATAAGTATTGGATTTGTAAGGACTAGTAAAAATAGTAATCTTTATTTGAAGGAGGATACTGATGCTAACATTTTGATTGCTGAGATATTTGTTGATGACGTCATATTTGGAGGCAATGATATGCTATGAAAATCATTTGCAAATGAAATGAGCAAAGAGTTTGAGATGTCTATGTTTGGAGAGATCAAGTTCTTTCTTGGTCTGTAGATCATGCAACGAGATGAAGGTATTTTCATTACACAATCCAAGTACATCAAAGAAGTGCTGAAAATATTCAAAAAGGAAGAGTCCAAACTAGTTGGAACACCAATGGCAACTGGTTGTAAGCTGACAAAGGAGGACAAGTCATCAGAGGTAAATCAGACTTTGTACAGATTTATGATTGGAGAACTCATGTATGTTGTACATACTAGACCAGATATTGCACATGCAGTAGGAATAGTTGTTATATTTTATGCTAATCCTAGGGAATCACATATGATTGCTGTGAAAAGAATCCTAAGATATCTGAAGAACATCGAGGAATATGTCTTATTGTATAGAAAAGAAGGCAAATTTGAGCTTAAGGTATTTACCGACGCTGATTGGGCTGGAAATATTGATGACCAAAAGAGAACAACTGGAGGAGCATTATTTATGGGTGACAGAATTGTCACATGGATCAGCAAGAAGCAAGGATGCATCTCTCAATCTACTACAGAGGTAGAGTATGTTGTTGCTGCTGCAAACTGCTCAAATATTGCACAGATCAAACAGTTACTAGAAGGTATGCATATGAAAATTTTAGAACCAGTAATTATCTATTGTGATAATACAAGTGAAATAAACATTTCCAAGAATCCAGTCATGCATTCTAAAACAAAGCATATTGCCACCAAGTATCATTATTTAAGAGAACAAGTTTAGGCAAAGGGGGTGATACTTGAGTATGTGCAATCAAAGGAACAATTGGCCGATATCTTCACCAAGCCACTGCCCAAGGATGCATTTGAATACTTGAGAAAGAGACTAGGGGTCAGACCCTTGTCTACTGGTCAGTAAGCTGACTAGAAGGCTGCATCATCCTACATATTATCAGAATATAATTCATGTTGATGCAAGCAGAGAGATGAACTTCAAAGATAAATCTATACACAAAAAGGTATATATCTACACCAAGCACCAGAGTTGTTATCGATGGAATGGGAAATTCAAGGAATATATTTTGGATAGAAAGGATCCATTTGGCATCACTGTCAAATATTTGTTTGAAAAAAGATGTTTGGCATTGCTGTCAAAGGGAGAGAGGTATCTCATTATCATATAGATATTATATCCATTATCAACTCAGGGAGAGATCATATTCATCACAGTATCCATAGGGAGAGAAGAAGTCACAAGGGGAGAGTACACACAAAGGAAGAGAATTACTGACAAGAGAGAAGAATAGTCAAAGGGAGAGAGTTTGACACAGAAGGAGAACACATCACATCAGAGAAAGAAAGATTCTACATCTATCCAGTGAAGGGATTGAAGATAGAAATAAAGATGCAAGAATCAAATCAAATCTATTTGAGCTTACCGAAAGCCAGCCATTTGTATTAGTTACATTAGAAAAGCTTGATGAAACTGTATATTTCATATTGTATTAGCAATAGTATAGTACATGATAATGTAGTATGTTGCCATACATGCGAAAGGGAGAGATTGATGACATGTAACTGATTGAATGTTTGAAGATATTAAGTTGATGATCATGCAAGGCATTAAATCAGTTAATGTATTGTATTGTCATTGATGTCAACTTGATATAATCTGTATGGTCATGGAAACACTGCCAAAGACTTCAAAGAACCGATGAATCAAGACTATGTTATCAGTAATGCATACAAGTCAAGTATTCACTAAGTGACTGCATACAATGATAGAGTGCACACCAACGGTTAGAGTAAAAGAGAAGAGTCATAGTATTACCCGACGAGCTAATGCACAACATTACCAACGAGCAGAGTTACAGTGCTTCCCGATGAGAAAAACACAGAGTAACTCAATGGAAATAATTTCAGTGTTGCTCGATGGAGAAGACAAGGACAAAGATCCCGATGACAACTGAAGTCACACCGATGAAATAATTAGTTATCATCGATGACTAATTGAAGTGTTGACCAATAGAATAAAGAGTTCAGAAAATGACAAAATGCTTAGTTGTCAAGAAGCTAAAGATAGAGCTAATGCATACTTATCATTGTTTTAATCATCCAGATAAAGCCGTAGATAAGTAATTGATTTAAAGCTGATTTGTCCAGTTGGCAAGAAGATCTCTTTGAGATAAAACTCGAGTTTGATTTAAATCTATTGGCAAGAATTGTGGAACACGCCAAGAATCAAGAAAGCCAAGAAAAGAGGAAATCATGTCTATATAGAGACAAACCCAATTCAATACGAATGGGGGAATTAGGTGAGAAGAAAAAGAGAAGAGGAAAGATGCTAAAGAAAATATGAAGGAGAAGAAAATATTCATTCAGTCCTGATCAACAAGCTGAGGAAAGAGCTAGATTCTGCGGACACCGACGAATAGTGAGACAAGCATCACAGAGAAGAACAGTGTGGAGCAAAGGTATAAGTGATTATATTGATCAAAGAGGTAATGGAATTACAATAGATTGGAAAATATGCAATTAAGTTGTATGTATGAACAGATCATTAGTGTTTCATTTGTAACCATTGAAGCATAAAGCCTCTTAACCGAGAAGGACTTAAAAGTCTTTTACAATTGAGATACATCCCAAGGAGTATCAAAAATTTTGATCACAAAAGTAGCATTGGATATGCTTGATACCTATTGACAGGCCAAGTGAGTGTTTGATCAAGGATGGTAGCATTAGATGCCAGATACTAGTTGAAAAACTATTTCTAAATCCTCTAACAAAGTCACACCTAACAGTGTGTTTGTAACCTTTAACAGGGTTGGCTCCTAACAGAGCTCACTTCAAAAGAGTGAAAATTTGGGGTACCGGTCCCAGTGGTTTTTCCCTTAACAGGGTTTCCACGTTAATAATCCATGTGTTATGTGTGTATGATTCATTTCTTTACTGTTTTGTATCTTACACAGTTAATTCTGGATTGATCGGTATACTCTGCATATTTACTATGTTTCAGTAAATAGATGACTGCTTATCGGTAAACATACAGAAGAGAGATTAACAAAGAAATCCGACAAGTAGTAAATTGATATAAGTATTTCAAGGCATACATCTTGTAGGACAGAAGATAACTTGAGACATAATTTGTGGTTATAAGTTTAAAGGGTTGATTTAAGGATTAATTTTTGAGGCCACTGATTCACTTCCTGTCTCAGTTATTACTAACATCAAAATATTCCCAACACTTGCCTTGATTGTTGGCTATGAAATCTATGTACTCATAGGAATTATATCTTTGTGTGTCTGCAGATTTGGTGCATATATATATATTTTTTTATCATGTGTACTTGAGCTTACATATTCACCTGTAGTCCAATTTTAATCAAACTCCTCTTAGTGTGTTCTCTGAAAGTGTATTGTATTGCTAAAAGATTTGAGTAATAGAAAGTTTGTAGGAAATTATTTATACATTGTATTCTAATTTATAGTCCAAAAAAGTTAGCACCCATTAATTTGGAAGCTCTAGGACCTATTGGGCCCCATTTTAGTGATCTCCTCGATTGTGGATACATTTATGCTTTATTTTGCCTCTTTTTTCTCTGTTTTTCCCTGGGCCTCTTAATAATTCTCAAACCCCGCAAAGTATGCCTCAAAATTTACCCCTTCAGGTATAGGTCGAATCACTTTCGATCTATACCTCATGGGTTGAGGTTTGGTGGGTTTCAAGCCTGATACAAAGTATTTTCATTTTCCCGCCTAGTGAGGTTGGCCTTCGAGAATTTGGATTCCATAATCATTATAAAAGGAGGCATCTTCCCTTTATTTTCACATCTAGACATATACATGCAAGCGATCATGTACTGTCAAACAATCAAGTCCAAGGTGCAATTCAAGAGATTTTTAGTGATTTCTAGCAAGAAAGCAAGGATTTGGCTCTAAGATTTGAAAGCCATCTTCCATCCATCCATTCCAAGGCATTCTCCTATTGGTTTATGTGAATTTCTCTCCCATGGTGGATTAGTGGAGGAATTCCCAATTGTGAAAGAGGATCCATATCCAGTTTTCATTTCTCTCCTTCTCCATTCAAGTATATCAAGAATACATACATCTATGATCCATGATTTGTCAAGTGTAGATCTATTGCATTGGTTAAGACATCATACATTCTATCAAAATCCATTCAAGCAAGTATACATCTTTGTGGATATAGCATATCTGTATCCATCCATAAGGGTTTCACAAGCAAGGTGAACATTTACATTTATCTTGTTTTCCATGCTTTACTTATTTCATTTCAAGGTAAACTCCTATACAGGGGATTTCCTTGGGAAAGCTCCTTTCCCCCAACAGTTTCCCCTTCTCTTGTGTGTAGGTGCAAATTCATAGAGTTTTGGATTTAGATTTGTAGATCCAAAGATACACTATCAGTCATTGTCGCGAGACCTTTAGCTTTAGCCCTTACAGGTACATGTTGAGCCTGGTTTGACCTATACCTAGAAAGTCAACTTGTACCTATATTTCTAAGATTTTCACAGTCACCATATTCAATCTTCTAAGCCTTGGATCTGAGACAATTTCCACCACTGGCACAGACTCACAGGGTTTTTCTAAATTTGAAAGTACTTCCTCTACTAACCCTCAAAGTGAGTTCTTCATCATCCTTATCCTTTTTTAGCACTTACTTCGATTCACTAGATCTGATGTCTTTTTATTTATTATTGCATGAGTGTTTTCTTTACCTTACTTGCATATATACTACATTTATTTCATATCATTCCTACATAAACAAAAAGAGTCCTAAAATCACACATCCTTTCAAGACTAGATCATGCATTAGAATCCCTTCATCTACTTGGGTAGTGCTAATTGTATCTAGCCTCAAAGGGATTACATTTTAGGATCCCTTTCCAATGTACATGTGTGACTTGGTGGTCTACCCTTGATCACAATTTCACCATATACTTTTTGGTGAACCCGCCACTTTCATGATTTCTAATTGTTAATTGGGTAGTTAGATATTATTTGTGTGATCTATTTTGCATTCATCTAGTTAGCTCTTCTTCGAATTACATAGATAGCTTTACTTTGTATACATTGTGATAGTATATATTTACATTACGTCTTTGCTACATTGTTTAAAATTACATTGCATCTTCCTTTCCTTTCATTCCTTTGTGTATAAATTTTATCATTTTGAGTCCAACCTATAATATTACGATTAGAAGAAATAATAGACTCATGGGTTCTTTTGATCCTGAACCTCCCTTCTTTCCTAGGAATCTATGAAACCAATATGCATCCTAACGATACCAATCCTATCATGGAGAAAAACTCTTCTCATTCTTCTCATTATGAATGTGAAGCATTAAGAGTTCCTCCCACCCAAGTATAAAAGCTTACTCATGAATTTGAAAAGTTGGAACATTGGTTAGCTAACCAGAATCATAGTCCTAAATCTCTTTCCTCTATAGAAGGTTTAAAGAAACACATTCATAATGATGAACATGGTCTTAACCTCTTGCATGGCATTTCCCATCTTATTAATTCCAATGTTAAACCTCTTACAGAATGTGCTCAAGAATTAGGCTATGTTCCACCTACTACAAGTGTTGAAACTTCTTTTCCTATCTCTACTTCCATTCCTAGCATTTCTACTTATTCTCTACATCTTATCACAACTTCAATCTAAAATTCTAATCCTACACTTGTGAGTCTCCCTAATCCTATTCTTCCTTCTATTCCTACGAGTGTTCCATCTATTTCATTGCCTTCATCTATGCCTTCTTATCATAGTGTTCCTTTTTCATATTCAAACCATATTTCCAACAATGCTCCTACCATGCTTCATGCTTCTTCCAACATTCCTTCCATTTTACACAATATTCCTAACATTTCCAATGTTTCTTCTCCTATCACTTATTCCACTAATCCTACCATTAATAGCTTAGCTCAAACTACATCTTCTTTGCAAAACAACTTGCCTCCTTGACTCAATCCAAATTCAACATTCCTACATGTAATATTGTTATTCCTTTGTCCATGGATATTATCTGAGCTATTATCCCATAAAGTATTGAGATTACTCATCTTGAGACTTATAATGGTAAATGCGATCCTGTGACCTGTGTTTAAACTTTTCAAACCTTATGTGGTGATTTATCTCACAACTATAGGTTCATAAAAAAGTTGTTTACTAGAACCTTTCGAGAGATATCTTTGCAATGGTATTATTCTTTGCCTTCTTATTCCATTGATTCCTTCCACAAGCTTGCTAATGCTTTTATTCAACAATTTCAAAACAACATTGGTTCACAAATTTCTCGGATTGATTTGATGCATTGTAAACAAGATGTTAAAGAAAAAGTTAATGACCTTATTGGTAGATTTGAGCATTTGCATGCTCAAATTTCTTATCATGTGCCTGATGTTGATATACAGTGCATTTTTATTACTAATTTACAAAAGGACATTAGAGATAAGATCAAGTCTGGTTTTGAAGATATTGAAGTTTTCTACTTTGGTGGGGTGGTACAAAGATTTTGAGCTCATTTTTGAAGGCCTTAGAGGCTTCGAAAGGGGTCAAACTTTGATCAGTTGACAATTCACAAGCCCAAGATTGTAGAGCGCTTTGAGAGGTTTCCAAAATGGGGTTATAATAGTCAATCGACTTGGCGGTCCACAAGTTATGACTTTCAAAAGTTGTGCCATCAGGACTCAAGTTTTGATACAAAAGGAAGAGAGAAAAATCACTTAAGGCTAGAATTGAACTGGTGGGTGCCAACATGTGAAAAATTCACTTTCTAAAATATTCTAATTAGGCGGTTAATTGTGCTACTTATATAGGGATGAAGGGGGATTTTAGAGTTCAATTCTAGAAGTGTAGATTGTGGCTTTGCCCTGTAGACTACTGTAATGAAAATGTCCATGTGGGTGTAGCATGTTACTTTTATGAATATTGTACTATCATTTTATTGTAGAAAATAGAAAGCAAGTATTTATGTTCTTACCATTATTTTATTCTTAATTTTTTTTGTTTATTTCCCTGTTGTGTTGTGTGTGTTTGGTTGAATAAGGAGAGTACCCTTCATCAAGTGGTATCAAAGAGGAAATTCTTGAGCTTGTTGATAGATCACTGAATGTGAGGTAGTTTACACCAGGACTATGGTTGTGGGTTTGAAAGATAAGTGTAGAACATTGCCTCCACGAAGAAACTGTGATGGAAGAATTATGGGCGTGACAGAAGAGGGTTTTAGAGGCCTTCAGAGGCAAGTGAAAGCACTACGAGAGGAGATACGTTGAGGAACCGATATTAGGGTAAGAGATGAAAGTGAGGATGAATCTAAAGAAGGACAGTTTGAAGAAGAGAAAAAAATGACTAGAGATCCTAACGAAGCTAGGCTTTTTAGGGTCATTTCCAAGATTGGAAAGAGACCAAAAATTTAAGTTTCCACACTTTCTGGAAATCTTAATCTAGAAGGCTTGATCGATTGGATCGATGTTATGGAAGATTACTTTGAATATGAAGAAGTAGAAGATCCTGAGAGGGTCAGATTCACAAAGGCCAAGCTGAAAGGTCATGCTAAAATTTGGTGGAAAGAGGTTCAGTTGGAGAGAAATAGAAGAGGGAAGGAGAAGATAACAAGATGGGATTGAATGGTGGAAAAATTGAAGAGACAGTTCATTTATGTTAACTATGAGCTTGATTTAATGAAGAAAATGCAAGGGTTGAAGCAAGCAGGAAGATCTATCCAGGAATACACAGAAGAGTTCTATCGAGTCCTTATTAGAACGCGTCATCGTTAAGATAACAAGGAAAAGGTTGCCTTATTCATAAATGGGTTGAGGCCCACTATTCAAGAAGATTTGATAATAGTAAGAATTTCTACCATTGGAGATGCATATAAATTTTCTTTGAAGGTAGAAGAAAAACTGAACAAGAAGTTTGAGAGAAAGCAAAATGGAAGAGCTTGACCACCTTGGTTTCCTCTGCACACCTGAGATGTGACAAGTTCGCTTGTCAAATTACCCCAGGTGTCTGATCTAGGAGCATCTAGGGTGTAAAAGAAATCTTGCATCACCCAAAAATATTGTCTAGTTTTTCAATAAGGGTTATCTTTGGGTAGGGTTACTATTTTTAGCAAGTTTACTATTTTTAGTAGGTTGTTCATGTGAGCACGAATTATTCCAATTGCTTCCTTGAAGGTTCATTTTGGATTATATAAGCCTACCAATAAAGTTTCATGGAAAGATCAAGTTTGGTTTTGAAGACATTTAATTTTTTTTTTTTTTTGGTGGGGTGGTACAAAAACCTTGAACTCAGTTTTGAAGGCCTTAGAGGCTCTAAAAGGGGGTCAAACTTTGATCAATTGGTACTTTGCAAGACTATGGCTATAGAGCGCTTCAAGAGGCTTTTGAAATGGGGTTATAATAGTCATTCGACTCAACAGTTCACAAGTTATGACTTTTGAAAGTTGTGCCATCAAGACCTAAGTTGTGATACAAAAGGAAGAGAAAAAATCACTTAAGGCGAGAAATTGAACCGGTGGACGAAAAAATGGGAAAATTTCACTTTTTAGAATATTATAAGGCAACTAATTGTGTTACTTATATAGGGATGAAGGGGGATTTTAGGGTTTAGTTCCAGAAGTGTAGATTGTGGCTTTGCCTTGCAGATTTCTGTAATGAAAATGCCCATGTGGATGTAGCATATTACTTTTCTGAATATTGTAATATCATTTAATTGAAGATAGTAGAAAGCAAGTGTTTATGTTCTTGTCATTGTTCCGTTCTTGAAATTTTCTGTTATTTATGTGTTGCGTTGTGTGTTTGGTTGAATAAAGGGAGCACCCTTCATCAATATTGGTTTCACCAAAGTTCAAGTTTGGTAAGGACCATAAGAATTAACATCACTAAAGTTATTGATAATATCTTGTAAATTAAGGCACAATTATAGGCTTTAAATTTAGCCTTCTATCTTTATAAAGTCCTTCAAACTATTTTGAAAGTGAAATAATTATGTCACTTTTAAATCTTATGTACAAATATTTATTTAGGAGATTAGGGGAAGCATATCAATAGTTGTTATATAGCTAACTTCACGTACCCACATGTTCTAGATACACATAAGATTTTGATAATTTTTCTTTAATTTTTATATGTTACTAAATTGCTTATAGCTATTGTTCTATCTTTTGGGTAGTAACAACACACATTGTGGGGTACATTATGAGTGCAAGGGTGAAAAAGTGGTCATTTCAAAGTGTCATCCAATACCTACTTAAAGATGCCCCAATACTTATGCACTACAACGACCTCATAAATTGTTAATACCTGTGCATAAATATCCTAGTAGTCCTATGCTATGGGTACCAATAAAGTTGTGCAACTCCTCCAATTAAAGTCTACAAATTGTAATTATTGAAAGTACAAGTGAGCGACTATTGATATATGTGAAATTTATTAATGGGCATTTAATTATCATTTTTTGTTGGTTTCTCAAATTAAATTGGGAGGTTGGGTAAGCAAAGAGCGAACATCTAATTAGAACATGGATGTTAACTAGTGCTCTTCCCCTACCCTCAAGTCCTTGTTTGACAAATTTATGCAAGTTTTACCTTTTTTTTATAATATTTTAGTCACTTACTCAATTTTAGTTATCTCTTTAAGCTCTCACTATTCTCCACACAAAATGACATGACTGCAAAAACACAAATCCACATAACACAAAGTGTTTTCACTAGTTTTTTTAAAAAAATTTACACATTGTGAAGGTAGATCATGAAGATCACACAGGTAGATCATGAAGATCACACCAGTGAAAATTACATAAAAATTTATTATGATATGCAAATTTTGATTTTTGCATACTTATACTCACATACTATTCTATGTGAAAAATAACTGTATCCATCTTGCACCATTCACCTGTAAAATTTTATGTTCTAATAGTAGATAAAATTTATGGAACTATGATACCATGTAAAATTTTAACTAATCTACAAACATTGAATCTAACCAGAAAAGAAAGAACAAACATAAAGTACACAAAGAAAAAAAAAACAGAAATGAAAATAAAAAAGTTTTTGATTAATTTACAAAAAATATATAATCTTCCTTCAAGTAAAAAGAAAGGAAAAATAAAAATAAAACTCAAAAAACAAGATATTCCTTGCTTAACTTAAAAGCTAAGCAACTTTATCCAAAACAATGGATAAAAAGCAACAATTATCCAAAACAATGGATAAAAAGCAAATGCATACAGCTAGGAAGAAAAAAAAACATGTTATATAGATTTGACGTGCTGTTCCATCTCAAAATTACTGGAGATATTTCAGTAAATGCAGTGTCATCATTCAATTGAACGTGAGTCATTCTCCAGCGCTGTCTCCAACTTTGTGCGCGGTCGTTGGGTTTATTTTTAAACGCAAAAAGTATTGGTCCCTCTTCATATTATTCAATCAATTAATAATAAAAGTACAGAGTTAAAAGGAAAATTGTCTGCAAATGACAGTGGAAAACGATACCTATCCATATTTTATACTTTAATTGTTTTGTCGGCAGTACGAGTTTCTCTCTGATTAAGTCAGTGATTAAGCAACTGCATTGTTTCAGTTTTGTATTGTCCGCTAACTTGTTTTTGGTCGTATGTAAGAAATTTAGATGGGAAAAGAAGAGAAGGTTTGGTGAGATATTATTTAAGAGTCGCTTCGGAGAGATTCTACGCGTTCCAAATCCTTGTGCTTTAACATGTTTGAGAGAGGAAGGGGAGGGAGTTGGAGACACACGGAACTTTCATATATTTGAATGGAGGTGGTGGATGGTGACAACAAGTTTGCTGGAATAGTGTGTTGTTCACATTGAATTCGATTTAATGGTTAAATAGTCAATGGGAATAATTGTATTCATAACACATTATATATGTGAATACATAATTTATTTAAATATCTTCATTAATTTCATAATTTATTTAAATATCTTCCTAAGTTATTTAAATATCTTCCTTTATTTTGAAAAGGAAGGGAACAACATGTAAATCTATCTAACCATTAAATTGAAAAAGTCTTCAATTAGTTATTAGTTTTTGATGAAGATGAAGATAGGTGAATGGTGCAAGAAGAGGGACACAATTATTTTTCATATTGGATAGGGAAAGGATCTAGATAGGTGATCTAATAATGGTGACCTTTTTTTTTGTCTTGTTGAGATTTAAGGGCCCGTTTGGTTGGGGAATTGGAAAATAATGCAAATCATGGGTATCTATACCCTGGTTATGCAAACCCCGGTTATGCTTTTTTGGGACTGTTTGGTTGCCCTGGAAGATGGATTTGTAAA
>MU224113.1:2786459-2804485 GCA_018584345.1 Thuja plicata
AGATATATAAACCAATTTAATCATGCAAGCCTTGGAATGCACTGGACCCGACGGCAAAGTTAAAATGGCTTTAATCTCTATGAAAACCATGGAGATGAAAGTCATTCCACCTCTTTAGCAGGAATTTTGACATCCACATTTTTGCACAAATGGGGATTTGCAAATCCATATTCGCATTCAATTTAGAGGTCACCAAACAAGGAATTGCACCCCATAACCGGGTTATGGGCTGCATAACCCAGTTATGGGGTGCAACCAAACGGGCCCTAATTGAATTGAATGTTTAAATAGTCAATGGGAATCATTGTATTCACACATTATAAATGTGAACACGTAACTTTTATTGTATTTATTTAATTTAAATTTTTATTTGTGTTTTTCTATATTTTTGGTATGGTTAGTTATTTTTAATTATTTATTGTGGCTTTGTTTTATTTTATTTTACAAATAATATGTTTAAAATTAAATATTATTATTTTAACATATGTAAATAGTTTTTAAAAGTTAAGATAAAGATAATAATTTTTGTTAGTATTTTCATAGCATTATACTTTTTCATTTGTGGTTACTATAGAATGTCCTTCAATATTAATAATTGAAAGAAATTATAGATGTACAAAGTCTAGTATATATTTTTTATGTGTACTTTGGGATTTTAGTATGGTTTTGGAAGGTCACACGAGATCTGTTATTCAACTTAGAAGCACTTAATCAACTCAAATCAACTTAGAAGCCATAATGGAAGTTCAAGAGCCACCACTTGAAATTCCAAGACTAGATGTCACTTTGGAGATTTGAACATGAATCTTCATCTTTTAAGAGACTTAAGGCTTTACCATTAGAGCACAACACCATTAACTAATTTTGTGATTAATATAATATTTATAGAAGTATTTTTAATTATGTGTGTGCATGGGCATGCGTATGTGTATGTGTATGTATGTGTGCGCGTAGGTATATGTGTAGTTGTATGTGTATGTGTATGTGTATGTGTATGTGTATGTGTATGCGTATGTGTATGTGTATGTACACACACACACACACGTGTGTTTATCTATGTATATTCACATATACCCCCCACACATTCTTCAAATACAAACACTTCTTTTTCATGCATCAATCTTAGGTGCCTTGATATTGATCATAAAAGGTTATAGATTGACCACAAAATTTAAATGTTCAAATTCAAATTCTAGTTTTGTAGCCCTTTCTTACTAACACTTGTGAGCTAACTTACATTTTTTTGTGAATTATTATTCTTATGCCTCTGTTTTCAAAAACATTCAATGTGTAGTTAATTCATATTGGACTACAATGACAAATATTTAGAGCACACTTTATTTTCTAATGGGAAAAGAATCAAACTTTATAGTAGAAATATATAGGCCATTTGCATGTTGGGGAATTTTGTCTTTGAACATTCACTTAGAGCCACAAAACTAAGCTAGTAGTTTGTCAATCTCTCATAAGGTCTTTGTAATCACCATCTTGAATGATTTTTATACAAGAAAAATGTGAACAGATAGATATATTGTAATTTTTTATTAGATCATTCCTATGGTTCATAGTTCCTTATTGTAATGCTTGAATTCAATCTTGAAGGTCTTGACGTTAAGCCATAGAGATTTCTAAGACAAATTAGAGGCCAATGCATTCATTAGACAACAAGCATTATATTTTTTGTACTTTAGCAACTATATTATATGCAACATCAATATTAATTTTTTATCATGGTTCCCAAAGCTAAGTACACTTATCTACTATGTTAAATTTTTAAGCTAGTAGTTTGCCAATCTCTCCTAAGGTCTTTGTAATCACCACCTTGAAAGATTTTGATAGAACAAAAAGGTGAAGAGATGGATCTATTAGAATTTTTATTAAACCATTCCTATCGTTAATAATTCATTATTGTAATGCTTGAGTTCAATCTTGAAGTTCTTGACTTTAAGTCATAGAGATTTCTACTTGACTACATAGAGCTTAAGACAATCATTACACAACAAACATTAATTTTTTGCACTTTAACAACAATGTTTTATGCAACATCAATATTAATTTTTTATCATTATTCCCAAAGCTAAGTACACTTATCCACTAAATAGGTTTTTAAAAAGTATCATATATTAGATTGTTGAGCTAACTTTTATCAATCGAAGTTAATTCTAATTTAATTATTTACATTAAATTAATTAACTTAAATTATTTATAAAATGTGTAAAATATATTTTTGCAAAAATATAATGTAATTTTCTTTTTAGATTATTGTTATGTAGGTTTGGTTTAGTGTCCAATATCTCATTACATTTTAATTATTGGAATATTGTTCAATTAATATGAATACAAATTACACGTACAATAATAATACCACTTACAATTTATGAAAATATTACTCAACTACATATACATTGCTCACAATGAATAGATATTATTAAAATATATACACATGATATTTATATTTCATTTAATATCTTATAACCTTAAAATTTGAATACAAACCTTATAAATTGAATATTTAAATATTAATTATAATATTGATAATTTAATATAATAATATAAATAATAATTAATTATATCATTTAAAAAAAAATTGTATCCCATGTTTAAGGAAAAATTTGAAAAAAATCATAACTAAAGTCCAATATGAAACCTTCGAGAAGAAAGACCAAAAATGTTGATGCAACTATTGAATAATAAGTGCTTACCCAAGTCATTATTCACCTTGAGAAAATATAAAATTAGATCATTAGGCGCTGGTTGTTATCTAATATTCTAATAAAATAATAATAAATTATTTGTTAACGGTAAGAATCTCTATCTGATTAAGACATAACGAATCATAATAGTTTGAAGATTAGGTACCGAATTTACATTTAAAAAAAAAAAAAAATTGTCCACTTGTTTATGCGTTCTACATGCATCTAGAAGTAAAAGGAAAGTGGCGTTTAGAACATAAAAGCAGATCAATAATTAAGCATAGTTTTAGAAAGTCGGTAGAGTCTCATAGGTTGTTTGTTATTATTTATTTTAGTGATGAATCTAATTTTAATTTTTTTATTTTCAAATATATCATAAAGATTGATTTAATGTTATTGAAAATTTCATATTATAAGATAACATAATTTTCTAATTGTACAAGAGATATAAATATTATTTTTTATCTTTTAAAAATCTATTTAAAATGATGTGATTTAATTTTATATGTTTGTTAATAGACGTCATTTTTGACACATAAATATATGTTGAATTAGATCTAAATTTTAGTGAGAAGTGGAAGGTTATATACAAAGAATCTAGAATCTAATGTAGGTACAAATAATTCATCCAAGTTTGTTGGAACATTCTGCTATTGAGATTTTGAAGTTCCAATAGAGAGTGAAGAGGGTTATCAGATAATATAGTTGTGTGTACTTAATTATGATTTGAATATTTTTGTGAACTAGATTACATACTTGAATTTAAAAGTCTTTATATTATCTTTCTAATAAATTGTGAAAAACTCAATTCTATTAAAAAACACGCATGTCAAAATATTTTGATAAGATTAAGTTTTAGCATTTGTATGGTTCTTTTTTATTTTTTAAAATCTATTTAAATTGATGTGATTCAATTTTATATATTTTCTAATGAAGGTCATTTTCTTTGTGCTACTTAGGTTTTGAAGTTTTTGTTCGATCAAATAATAGAGTTTTGTGTTATGGATTGTGACTTGAATATTTTTGTGAAATAAATTACATACTTGAATTTAAAAGTATTTATATCATTATTTTATGGATTATGAAAACTTGTGTCTTTTTTTTAATATACCAAGAGTCACAACTTATAAATCCACCTTTTTACAATGAGACAAATACAACCAATGGAAGACCAAGAGTCGCAACTTAGAATTCCACTAAGATTCCCTCTTGGGATTTGAACCAGGGTCTCCACAATGAGAACTCATTGCTTCAACCAGCTAAGCTAAACCCCTTGGACAAAAAAAAAATCTCGTGTCTATTTAGAATTGCGCGTGTCAAAATATATCAATAAAACTATATTTTAATATTTGCATAATTCTTCATTTTTATATTTCAAAAAATAGTTAAAGTGATGTGATTTAATTTCATATATATATTTGCTTGCTTGATAAATGTTATATTTTATTAAAGATAATATAAGGTTTACAAAGTATCTATAATAAAAAAAAAATAGTCCCCTGCCACCCATAACACCTAGTCACCCCTTCATCTACCCAATACAACAATAGCATCAAAGTGATCCATATCAACACTTACCCCTATAGCCCTATACATCAATTTGGCCTTCCACCATTACAGTCCATAAACACTTGCAAAATATAATGTATATCACCACAAAACAAGACATTCAACCTTTGAAACAAAAATGGATACCTCTATCCATATACACTTGCAAAGTATAATGTATATCTATATCACCACAAAACAAGGCATTCAACCCTTGAAACAAAAATAGATACCTCTATCCATATACACTTGCAAAGTATAATGTATATCACCACAAAACATGGCATTCAACCCTTGAAACAAAAATGGATACCTCTACCTGTAATAAAAAAAGATCAAAAGGGCAGAACAACATGAAACTGAACCAAAAATACCCAAACCTAAAGGAAACACCTCCACTAGCTTCAACTTTGCATTTCATCTTGGTCCCTTCCATGACCACGAACAACTCTTCCCCTACCTCGGCGTCGAGCACCCGCTCAACCACTACCTCTTTCCCTCCTACCACCTCTACCCACGCCACTCCCATTCTTGTCTGGTTCTTGGTTTGCCACATTCTCTAGCCTCTCAACCCTCCAATAATCAGTTGTTTTGAACTTGAGGTTGTCCTTGTCAAATTCATTCCTCTTCAGATCATATTGTATCACCCTCTCCCAATCATTTGTATAGTCACGAATCACATTCCACATTTTCCTCATCTGTGCTTTCCTATGTTCTCTATTTTCTCCTGCGCACCAAAGTAAGAATGGGTGAATGTGACTCGGGTAGCCAGACATATGTACCCAGTCCCCCATCACCAAGACACAATTCCTTCCTGGCTCAACATAATTGAGTAGGGCATCCAATCCAAGCCTCCATTCTGGATTCTGGCTTCACACACTGCTTCACAATTCTTCGCACCTCCTCAACACCATCCACTTTGAGCCCCATGCACAAAAGACAGAAGAAACATTGGTGTCGATTCAGTATCTATATTTGGAAATCAAATACTCAACTCCCAGTAGTCCCCTCACCATGATCATGAAGAATGTCTCATTAGTGATGAACACATTTTTTTAGTCTCTCATTTGACACCTTGCACCGAAAGGATATATGCTACTTGTTTTCCTGCAACTGAAATTGGCTTCCATTCTCATTGGGACTCTCCTCAATTTTGCTTTCACCTCCATAATTTCAAATGTGAAATTGCCAAACACTCATTCATTTTCACTACCCTAGTCCCTCAACAACGTGCACATAAATGGATTGTACTTTGTGTTCCATCAAATTCATTTTCCATTATTCCTCATAAATGAGGTTTCATCACTCAAACGTCATCCATGACCAACAAGGAACATTCCATAATCTGCCAACTTGGGGTATTCATCAGCAACACATGTCATCATGTCAATGGGTCATATCAACTGCCAACTTGGATAATGTGTTAGCGAGGAAATAAGCTTCTCTATGTATATGAGATATTTTGAAATTATAAAAATTCATCAGCTTCTTTTGTGTAATCATGATGATCTTGTCGATTTTCCATTCATGGGATTGGCCCTTTGCTAAGGCATTTACAATAATATGCTAATCACCTTCTAAGTGGAGTTATTCCACACTGATTCTTTTAGCCACCTCAATTACTAGAAGGGCAGCTTGAGCTTTCACCTCATTCTGGGTATCATTTGCAAGCTTCTTTGATTCAATTGCTAAAATGTTACTTGTTGCATCTCTAGCCACACAACCAACTCCAGAAGGCTCCAAGTTACATTTTGAAGCCCCGTCAAAATTTATCTTGATCAAGCCCTCATTTGGGTTATCTATTCCACTTCATCCCTCTTTCTGCTACTAGGATTAACCCTAGGAAGCCCATTAACGAGCCAATTTTATATATTTTTTAATGGACGTCATTTTCCACAAATAAATAAATGTTGTATTAGATAAACTTTAGTGAACAAGTAGAAAGTTTTAGACAAGGAATTCAAAATCCAATGTAGGTGTACATGTAGTCCACACAAGTTTCTCGGAGTGTCGTGCTACTTGAAGTTTTCAAGATTTTGTTTGATTAAGAAACATGGAAAATGACAATAGAGTGTGAAGAGGGTTATCAAATAATAGAATTGTGTGTTATTGATTGCGATTTGAATATTTTTGTAAAATAAATTTTACATGAATTTAAAAGTAGTTATACCCATCATTTTATGGATTGTGCAAAACTCATGTCTATTAATAATCATGTGTATCAAAAAATACCAATAAAATTATATTTTAAGATTTATATGATTTAATTTTCTATTGGAAATAATATTAATTTAAAATAAAAAAATTAATAGCAGTATAAACAAAATAGTTTTGTTTCTTATTTTTTATTTGTTTTACAAATTGAAAGTAATTATAAATTGAAATATGTAAACAATTGGTGTACTATAGCTAATGATATTAGTTGTTCATAATAAATAATTCTCTTTTCAATACATCTCTTTTTGTTGTTTCTGTTATGGGTGAGGATAAAATAAGGTTGAGCCCTTGTCTTGTGACGAAGTTTAAAGGAATTGTATAGTTTGGAAAATAATAGAGGACATGGACCTAGTTCCTTACATGGAGAAACTCTATGGTTATGATCTAGAAGTGACAAAGATGTTCCTTAAGGGTTGGAAGGATAGACCCTTATTAGTGCATGGTAAATAAATGGCTATTCCAAAATATGTTATAACGTAAATCACCAATCTCTCAGTGTAGGGGAGGAAGTTTTTTAGGGATAGGAAGACCATAGACAACACCATTAACCATTTTTTGAAGGTGAATGAGAAGTTAAAGGCGAAGCTGGTTAGGATTGCTTCTAGGGGTTATGATAGGCTCTCAATTAAACCTATTTGGGTTGAGGTTGCTGAGGTAATTAGATGCTATGTTTTTTTTGGGAAAAGGCCAAATGCCTATGATATATTATTAATATATATCTAAAATATTTGAAAATTACAAAATAATAGGATGTAACCAAATCTTAACAGTTCGATCAGCAATGATGAGCATATCGATGAGGATGAGGAGCCGCCTGATGGCAGGAATGGAGGGTTCGCTTGGCAGGATTGGTGCCTGCCATGCTGGAGGATTTTCTTGTCCTGGCTGGTTGTAGATTCTGGTTCTGTGAGTCTGAGAGTGTCCTCTCCTTGGAGCGCTCTGTCCTGGGTCTGCGTGACCAGGAAAGACTCTTTCTTTGAATGCTCTGTCTGCACTCTCAGGTTTGGGAAGAATAGTGTCTGCGATGGTGTTTGGGGTGCGGATCGGTTGGCTGGGGAAGAGATGCAGAGAAGGGTCTGCGTGGGTAGCGGGAGTGGCGGTGTTCCCAACCCAATGGTGTGGCCTTCCAGTATTATGTTGGAAGTGTCTGTCCTGCTTGTGGGTTTGGGGAACGTTATTCCTCCTGACCTGTCCACTATCTGTATGGGGGTTTTCTTGCCCAGGATTTCCTTTTTCTTTTCCTGGTGCGAATGTTTCTTGGGGCTCTCTTGGAAGGGGAGATATTTTTCTCTTGCCGGTGTGTGGATGCGGTGGCAGAGGAGTCACTCTGTCTCTCCTCAGGTGGACTTGTGGATGGTGCTGGAGTTCAGATCTGTCTGCTCTGTGCCATCCGTTCCCTGGGTTTGGGCGCTCAATGCCTACGTGGGTTTGTGGGGTACCGGTTCTTGGCTGAGGAGAAGACCTGTGCTTTTTCTTGTGGTCAGAAATGATAGGTGGATGCTGAGATATGGTGACAGGNCTCAAGTGAGGATTTCCTGTTGGGCCTTCAACTCTCTAATATTTTGTGGGAGTTTGGTGATGGTTTTTTCGTTCCGGTCCAGTTTGGGATCCCTATTGAGGTGGGGTTCCTCACTGGTGGCCATTGGCAGCTGAAGAATGACCCTTGGATCTTCTCTCAGACCTCTTTCGGGCTGGTTTGAGAAGATTTTTGATTATACAGGCTGCTGTTTGCCTGCTCTGCTCCTTTACTTTTTATGGGTGTGCTATTAATCCTCTGTTTTCAGTTTGTAGTGGACCTTCCCCCCTTGGGTGGAAGAGGTAGGGTTTTACTCTTTTATGGTGGTCAGGGGACGGCTGATAGTTTTAAAGGGCTCCCCCTGGGTTGGTGTTTCTGGTTAAAGCAGGCTGTTTGCTGGGAGGCTGGGCTCTGCCTTGTCACTGTGACTCTTGTTTCCTTCTCCGGGCTATGGGCTTCCGACACCCAGTCGTCTTCCTTCTTCATGGTTCCTATGGAGGTGGATCAACTTCCTATTGAGGTGGAGGGTTCGTGTGAGATTCTGAAGGCGGCTGATTCTCCTATGGAGGTGGAGAGTGTTGGGGCTTTTTGCTTTGTTCCTATTGAGGTGGAACACTTTTCTGTTGAGCTGCATTGGGAGACTGGTACTTGTGTTGGGCTTGACCGACAGGGCTTTGGTGGGACTCAAGGTGCTGGCAATGTGCAGTCTATGGTGCCTTCAATGTGTTGTCATGTGCAGACTATGTGCTTTCATGGTGTGCTGACTATGAATTTCTACTGGTTCCTTGACTTTCCTCCTTAACTGCACTTTGGTTGTAGTGTTCTCGCAGTTCCCTTTATTCATGTTAATATGTTGTTGACATGTCCATTGTGATTCTGCTCTGTTGTACCACAGGCCAGCACCCTCTTGCTGCTTATTTTAATCAAAAATAGTTAACCCTGAAAAAATATAGAAAATATACAATATACAACTAGAAAGGACTACTATGAAGAGGCTAATTGACCATCCTCCCTAATCATATATGATCTCCTTATAAGGAATATAACAAGAGTGAATTTAAAATCACTAAGACCGAAGGCAAAATACAATATAATATCATATTGTGGAAAATTTTATAAATTGCATGACCCACTTAATACAGGTACTTGGGGAGCAAGAGCGAACATCAATGTGAGCACCACCAGGAACTTTAGATAGAACAATTCGGTCCATATAATAAGCACTATAAAATCAAAATTGGAAATAAAAAATTTAAACTAGATTACCATTTTTTTAGTTGGTGTCCATGTTCACATTGGAATTCAAAGCCTTATACTCTTCCTCCTCCTTGTCTTTCTCCCTATACATGATATTATATGGACATGATACAAAGTGTGTATGACGAGTGGTTAACAGTATGAGAGCTTCAAAAAATTTAACCACTTTATCACAGAGATAGTCTCTTAGCTCTAGCTTGTGAGCCAATAGTGTTGAAATGAAATGAAATTTTTATTTGGCTAATAATAATCTCTTGAGAATTGAGTATACACATAAATGGCCTAAGATTCTAATAAAATCCTCTCTCTTAGGAAGGCCTCCAATTAGATCCTTACTAGAGTGGAGGTCATACTCTTTAATGGTAGAGTTCAGTTTGTTGCATGGGAACAACCTATCATCCACACAATTGACCACAAGTTCAATAACCAAGGCATAGGATTATAATAGGTCCATTAAATTTGAGAGAAAATTATTTTTCACTTGTGTGAGATAGAGGAGGTGAGGGTAGGCATCTATAATATTGTTCCCAAAAACACATCTTACTCTCTCAATCCTTGAGTACTTTAGAATAAAAATTTCACTTGTTATTTCAATAGTGAACTCGTCGAATTTAGGATTGTCACTATCTAATATGGGCGAGGAGATTCACATATTGAAGAATGAAATGTCCATCCTACTAGAAATAAAAATGCACTATAAAAATGGAAAAAGAATAAGAAGTGTCAGGGGATGAAAGTGATGAAAATGAATGCTCGGATGGGGGCATTTAATAGAAAAAGAAGGATTTTCCATTTTAAGGACAGAAATAGGACATAAACCATCATACACAAGGAACACCAGATTTATGGGGAAAACCCTATTAAGAAAAAAACCATAGAGAATATTAATTATCAAATATATGAACACCTATTAGGGTGACACTGATTAAGGCAATTTTTATAAAGAAAGGCTCACTTCTAGAGGCTCACTACCTAAATAAAGAAGGCTCACTTCCAAAAGGATAACTACCCAAATGAAGGATAAAAGAGAATAGATCCACAACTAATGCACAACCACAATAAAACTGAATGATTTATAGATACCTTCATCTCACTACTTCTAATAGCTAACACATGAAAGTCCACCCTGCTCTATACCACACTTTGCACTATCTCATACATGTAGGGAGATAGATCCTCTTTCATACCCCATCACATAAGTACATGATTGCACAAAAATTGCACAAGAATATTCATATTCCATACACTCTCTTCAATAATTCGTCTTTTATTTATACCATCCTTTCATTTGCAAATTCTCACACTGTTGGCTAGACAAGTAACCAAACACAATTTGAATTAGGTCAGTACTAAACATTATTGTGGCAGAAAGGAATGAAAAGTGGACCACAACACACCTCATTTGAGACCAAAAACAACATCTTACATGTTACGTTCCATCTTTCATTCACTGAGATAATTAATTGAAGTGTAAACACTTGAGGTCAGCCAAACCTAGAGTAAGAAGACCATTGAACTTTGAAATCTTGTCTCCAAAGCTCAAAATATCATTTTCACTTAATTGAATGAAGATAATGATATTAAAAAATCATTTCCAAAACTACAACATATGAAATCATGATGCAAAGAAATGTGTAGCATGCATTTCATGTAGGAAACACTGTTAGCCACAATCATACTCAGATAAATACCAATTCCATTATATTGAAATTTGAAGCAGAAAAAATTGAATCCAATGTATTCAAACATTGTCCAACAACATGCCAAAATGTCATCATTATATATGTACCATGAAGAATATGCATAGTAATATTCTCAACACCACTATACATAAGGAAATCACCAACAACAACAATGACATGTCAACACTAATGATAACCATAGTAACTCAACAATCAGTTCCAAACTTACTCAACCAACAAATCATTCTTCTCAATTCTGCAACAATCTCTCCCTTTGTCATTGATGGTAACACATCAATGACAAAAACAACAAAAACAAAAATTCTTCAACCCAAACAAAGAAAACTCTTTCTGCTAGATGACACTCACTCCCCGCCTTTGAAATCAATGGCAAAGGACAAATACAAAAATCACTAACTCATTCTACTAAAATCCCCCTGAGATATACATATCAACTCACAAATGTACTTATCGCCCCTAAGAGGCAACCACCACCATTAGTCAAGATCTAAGAATATGCATGAAGTTTAGTGGAATAATGCACTTCCATTTGCATCTAGCTCTAATAAGGAAGGAAAATCAACCCCAACTTCTCCCAGAGATACTCAAAAGTATGCTTAGAGAGTTCCTTGGTAAAAATATCAAAAGTTTTCTCCTTTTTAGGTATAATCTTAAGCTTTACCTCATTCTCTAAAACCTTTTCCCTTAGAAAGTGGTACCATATTGAAATATTTTTTGTCCTTGAATGTAGAACCAAATTCTTTAAAATATTTTTTGCATTGGTATTGTCACATATAATAGAATTGGGATCATCAAACATTATTCCAATATCTTTCAAAGTCTATTTTATTCATAGTATTTGTGTACAACATAAATCAAGGACAATATATTTAGCTTCAATAGTAGATAATGATATTCAATCCCATTTCTTGCTTGACCAAGCAACTAACTGAGGTCCAAGAAAGAATGCACCTCCACTTGTACTTTTTCCTCCAAACATCCAACCTAATCAACATTGATATAAGCCACCAAAGTGAAGTCTATTTTTTTGGGATACCATAGTCTAAAGTCTTTTGTTCCTTTTGAATATCTAAACCTTATTTTTATAGAAGCAACATGTGTTTCTCTGGGATCTTGCTGAAATATAGCTACAAGACAAACAACACGCATGATATCCAATCTAGTAGTATTTAGTAATAACAATCTACCAATCATTGTTCTGTATTTACTCTCATGAGCCTTAGGAGATTCAACATATTTGCTTGATTTACAATTAGTAACCATAGGAGTGCATGCTGGTTCAGAAATTTCTATCCCAAACTTCTTCAAAATTTCTTTGACATACTTTCATTGTGAAATAAAGATACCTTCACTTTTCTGATTAAGTCTCAAGATAAGAAAGAAATTGATTTCCCCAATCATATACATTTTAAACTCTTTTTCATTTCATCAAAGTCTTCTTCATCTTATTCTTCTTCCTTTGTTGATTCAGTAGCCTTAAATGCAGTTTCCATTCTTGCACTAGTAGTACCAAATTATCTCATATCAAAAGAAAGTAAAGATCCATACATTTGTTCTCTAGTATATTTTGATTCATTTCTAAGATTCCTCTATAGAAGAGACTTTAGAACTATAGGGTTTAGTAAGGGTTTTTAGTACCTTTTACACAACATCATTTTCTTCCATCTCGTAATCAAGTCCTTTGATCTCATTCATAATATCATTTATCATGTGCATGTAGCTTGTTATGTTGTCATTTTCTTCCATCCACAAGATTTAATACTTAGCCTTAGCATTCTACAACTTAGCTTGTTTGACTATATTATTTCCTTCATAAGTACTTCATAATTTTTTCTAAACATTATGAGTAGACTCTAAAGCTACAAATTTTTTTAATTGAACTTTAGATAGATCACTAAAAATTGCATATCTTGTCCTTTCATTACCTTTATATGCTTTGATCTTAGCCTAAGTGTTCACTCCATTTCATGGCTTCACATACTTATTCTCCACAACCTTCTAATTTTTGCAACTAAGAGAAACCAAGTATCATTGCATCTTCACTTTCCAATAGAAATAGTCATATTCATCAAGTGTAGGAAGTGTGAGTATTTGCACCATTAGGATCTCCTTAAGAGGTTAATCTTTTCTCCAAGGAAACAAATCTTTGATACCAATTGTTTAATGTGCAAGACAACTAAGAGGGGACATGGTGAATCAATTGTCAATAAAATATTTAAACTTTAATCCTTTGATCTATTCCAGCAAACTTACTTTAATCCTTAATCATAGAAAGGTGTAAACATGAAATAGAACTTAAATCATCATACACAAGGAATGCGATATTTACATGGAAAACCCTGTTAAGGGAAAAACCATAGAGAAGATTCATTTTCAAATATATGAACACCTATTAGGGTGACACTAGTTAAGGTGATTTTTACCAAGAAATCCTTACTGCTTGAAGAAAGAAGGCTCAATACTACTTAGATGAAGAAGGATAAAAGATAAATATCCACCATTAATGCACAACTCCAACACAATTGAATGATTTTTAGATACCTTTATCTCACTACTTCCAATAGCTAACACATGAAAGTTCTCACTGCTCTATACCACATTTCACACTTTCTCATACATGCAGGGAGACGCATCATATTTCATACATCCCCATCACATAAGGGCATGACAAGTATACACACATGCCACACAAATTCCTTGAAATTTCATCCTTTATTTTTACCATCTTTTTAGTTGTGAAGTCTTCCAATATTGGCTAGACAAGTAACCAAACTCATTTTGAATTAGGTCGGGCACTAAACATTCCTGTGGTGGAAAGGAATGAGAAAAAGACCGTAAAATACCTTATCTGGGATCAAAAACTATTGGCAAGCTGGATGTGTTGTCATTGATGTCAACATGTCTATTATTTAGTTTGGATATTTGTTATGCAGTTTTTCCAATAAAACAAGATGATCAAAAGAATAGTGAAGGAATTTTAGTGAAGATGAGGAGTCGTGCACCTCATGGGATGATGCAGAGGATGTCTACACATTTCATGTCAAGTCTTAGTTGTTGACATGATGATTTTATCAAGCCACGATGTCACAAATCAAGACTGGCTATTTTAATCTTGTCCAGTATAACAAAGTTGCAGAGAATGATTTCATGCACATAATCAAGGTGAGATCTTTGGTTGTACAACTAGGAATGTGTTAAGAACATATAAATGTGTCTACCATTCAAAGGGTTTGCAATTTTGATGGTTCACAAGGTATTTACATGTATTTCAATTGGGGTAACAACGTTTTTGAGGTTTAGCATGAAATGCTGATAGATCCAAACAATGTGATGGATTTGATTGTTTGTTTGAGCTTCATGATGCCTTAGGATGATCTAGGATTATGTGCTTGACGAGTTGGCAGCCTACATTAATCAAGGTGACCAAGTTCAATGGATTTGAAGATGTTTTTATGTTCTTAGCCGACATGTCAATAAAAGTTGATAAAATGGTTTATGCGAGATTGATAAAATGTTTTTGGGTTATGATTATGATCTTGGGGTGTTTGTGAAGGATCTAAGAAATGTTTGGAAAGTGCACAGTGATCCTTATCATGTCCTCGTTCAAATAGAATTTTAATAATAATAATAAAATATTATTAAATGAATAAATAATATTAAATAGACCAATAAATAAATAATATAAATATAAATATAATAATAATTAATAATATATGATAATAATAATATATTGTTAAATAATAATATTTAACAAGTGCCACCTAGTGGCTTGTACTTGACTTTTAGTTTAGCAATTAATTGTAATTATAATTTTAGTAAATTAATTATATTTTATTACATATAATTTTGTTTAATATATAATTATATAATTATAATCATAATAATAAAGAATTTTAATTATTTAATTTTAATTTTACTTGTCATTTTAATTTAGGTGAAATATTAAAAAAAACATGTAGAACTATGAAATTAACTATATATATTATGATTATTAATTTTAATTAGAAATTGATATTTAACCTATATTCAATTGATTTGTGCAAATTACATATGAATAATTTTACTTTAATATTTTATTTAAGAAAAAAATAATAATTAAATGAAAATGAATTCACATGATTTGTTTACATAATGTATAATTAATATAAAATAAAATTTAAAATACATAATTTTAAAAATATGAATAGAAATAAATATATATTATTATTTAAATTTTAATCTTGTATAGAAATTGACACTATAAACTAAAATAGATTTATATAATATAATTTGTAATTAAAATAAAATTAAAATTAATATAATAACATGTTTATAGTAATAAAATATTAAATATAGTATCTCATAAAAATATTATATTGTAAATTAAATGATAAATGAATTATATATTAGAAATATTCTAACAGCAAAAAATTAGTGACTTAGGATTGGTTGATTGGCCGAAAACTAATTCATGAATTGTGCAAACTGAATGCAATAGTATAACCTACGGCAAGTACAATAAGAAGATCAAAATGCTAGATAAATATGAAATAAACAATGATAACATAAATATTATTATAATAGTTATATTATAATAAAATTATAGTTATATATATATATATATATATAACAATAATAAATGAATAATAAAAAAGTAATAATATACTTCATATACGTATATATATATAGTCCTTAATATAATTTTTATATGATATGATTACTTTGGGTCATTACACTCAGTCACCGGCTATTACATTGGCTTGGAAATCTTGAAATTACCGTGTTTTGCTACTCACCAAATGTGAAGATTACACAACGATTACAACATATATATACTCATCCGTGTCGAATCTGCAGAGGGATATACAATGGCTCGTTGTGTTTATGATTTCCAAGCGAAAGGCAAGACCTTCGAGTTTTATATGTGTCGATACAAATGATTTTTACCTTTCTATGGGAGTATTCTGTCATTTGTCATTCACGGTGATAGAATAAATCATTCCATTAGTTATATATGAATTAAGTTGTGTTCCATATATTTCAAATGTATTCATTCTTGATTGTCGTATATCAATGGATAATAGGTCTTCCCTGCATGTTGAGACCAGCGTTTGAAGTGGATAAATGATGTGATTCTATAAGTACAAAAACATAGAGCACTATCAATGTCAAGTCATGAATACTAATAATACGCTAAAACATGAATAGCGATATCAACGGATCCCTAAGTCATGGACAAACTTGGCAACTTGCTCAAGAGTAACTAATAAACTATAAACTAATGAAGAATTAAGTAAATTATGGGCCATCTATTGCGTACATGGCTGAGGAGGTGTGACTCATGGTCTCCCAAAGGCTGCCACCTCCTTGACTTAGAAGCTATAAATTCTAAATTCAAAAGCATTCAAGAGGCATCGACCAATTTCCCTTTCTTCTTCTTTCCAGCCATATATAGAACTCTCAAGTTGGGCTACATAAGAGGCAAGCATTTGGATCAGACAGTCCCATATATTTTCTTTACTAATCAGACATTCTAGGCAAGCATTCTCATGACATATCGAAGATTTTATCAGACCTACACAAAATCACCTTTGCATATTAACTAGCGCTTGCACCTAAAAAGGTGCAAGTGTGATGCCGATAGGAAAGTTTATATGAGTTGATATATAAGAAAAAATAAGGTAATATATAAGTAAAATATAAATTGTTTTAATTTTTAATATTGTACGTACAAAATTTCAAGGTACATATGGTGCAATTGGTAACTAATGTAATGTTGTATTCTTTTGTTTCTTTCATTTTTTTTTTGCCCGATGAAAATAAGAGCACAAACTTGCTGGGGTAAAGGTGGCAAACTTGAAACGAGCCACCCTACCACCCACTATTCTTACAAATTGGAATACAAAATACCCTTACCCAATGTTCCACGTTTGCCATCGTTAAAATAACAAATATAGTAATTATCGTGCAAAAGGATAGAACAATAATAGTCTCAAAGGATAAAGAAATGCAAAAGAGATAATCAACATCAAGGAGCCCCCTTTTCTTGTATGAGGCACAAAAACTATTCATGAAGAACCCTTGAACGAATCTTAGGAGGATAGGGATGATCAAGTGGAGAGGGTGAAACAAGGATGCAACGAATATAACACATAGATATCACACAAACCAAGTATGGAGCCTACACAAAATCCATACATATAGTCAAAGAGCTAGATAGAACCTCTGGAAAATGACATCTTTAACAAAAATTACATGACTCTTGCAGGTTGGGAACACAGTTACGGACAATTTCCATGACAATGTAGGGATTTACGAGTATATGTGGTCGCATGGGATGATATCTGACAACACCTACCAAAAACTTAACTAAGATTTCAAGTACACATTATCAAATATGATGCTACGTCAACATAGTTTTTATTGAGGTATCCAAAATGAACCCAAATAGTTAGACTGATAGATGTGCATTACGTCATGTTTTTTATGCATGGATGTGATTTGTTACTTTTTAAATATTATAAATACATTCTCTTGTGCATCCACACCCCTCCTTGTTCAAACATTACTGGAACTTTTGGGAAACAAATTGTAAAGAAGAATGTAAGTTTCTTTGTTCTTAATTTCTCCAAGCTTCACTAATGATGGTGTGTTAGTATAGTTTTTTCTTCACGTTGGATATGTTCTATCCTAAGTGTGATATTAGATCTATTTAATAAGTTTACTTATGATTTTAATGACAAATGTACACCTTGAATTGAGTTACACAAATTCCACCACTACCTCATCAAGCGTTGATTAATTATAGCTAGGTGTCACCTTTATTTAGTCAAGGTCAATTTTACCTTAGTTAGATTGATAGATAGGCATAGTTAACTAAACTACTAATTATTGGGAGTGATAGGGAGATAAAATCATAACTTTTGGACATGGATCTCCTTGATCCACACATATGAGCACTCTTTATATGTGTGTGTGCGTTGTGTGTGTGTTATTTCAACCAACATGATCTCATTGTTGCATTTAAGCTAGTTGTAGTACAATACAAGAAGCTCTACAAAAATCACAAACTTCATAACTTTTACAACAAAGAAATAAATTTAAATAATATAG
>MU224113.1:2812642-2854732 GCA_018584345.1 Thuja plicata
TCTTTCCTTAACATGTCAAAATAGTATGTACTTTGCCATATTAAGGAGGGGGGCATATACACGGCCTCCCTCGTTCTATATTATGCATTTTTGTTCTAACATTTTGTTTTACAACATGCTAAATCCTCGGAAGGTAATGCACATAAGTTGCTAAATCCTGAAGAGATACACATTCAATTACAATTCAATATGCTAAATCCTCGGAAGGTAATGCACATAAGTTGCTAAATCTTGAAGAGATATGCATTTTACAAATGTATTCCATGGTGATATAAGAATATGGATCCATGGGTACTTCATAAAAGCCGTCAAAAGACGCACTACATACATGCAGGAAGCCACCAAAAGGTGCAAAAATTTATGGAGTGACTATCAAGTGCTTTCTTGGTGGGCCATCCTATCCTTTTTGTGGTTCACAGTGAGATACACACATCTTACTGGGTGAGCTAATCACACCCTCTCTCTCTCTCTCTCTCTCTCTCTCTCTCCTTAACTAGTGGTGTCTCTCTTATCATGATCTTAGGGTTGAGAAAGACTTAAGTCCCTTGGGGGCTTGAGGTTTTCTTTTTCCCTCTTGATTCCAATAAGATTGTCTTTTCTCTATGATTTCCTTTACCAAGAGTTTGCGTTGAGTCCATACTCTTGCTAAACTGGGGGCTAAATGTATAGTCAGAAAATGGAAGCACTTCCATGGTAGACTAGTTTAGCCTTTTGAGTAAGTTTTTTTGGGTCATATCAAGCACCTTGAATGGGTTCTTGACTTTGACCTGGCTTTCCCCCTATTCCACCTCTCTTTCCACTTCTTTCCATTCAGTTTTTGGCATCCTGGACTGCAGATCTAAGGTCTTTGACCTCAGGGTCAGGGTCAACCTTTTAGGTCTATGTTGACCTCAACCCTGACCTAGGTCAAGGTTGACCTCAACCCTAACCTAGGTCAAGGTCAACCTTGACCTTGACCCAAGGTTCAAACTTCAGGGTCGAGGTCAACCATTGCCTCACTTCTGGATGTCAGTCTTTGCAAAAGTTATTTCCCACTTCCGGGTCGGCTGTTTCAGGTTCCGAAGCATCGATTCCTAAATTATATTTAACTTAGGTCCTCTCCTAGGGGTAAAGGCTTTAATGGGAATTTAATTCTCCTATGTCAGCCTCCTTAGAAGATTGTGCCCTAATTTCATATAAAAGGGAGCTTTATCCTCTCATTTTCTCTAAGTCTTCTAATTGTGATCAAGCATTCTCAAACTATCTTCAAGTGCAATTCAAGCAAGGATTCAAGAAAGCTTTCAAGAAAGAATTCATCCATTCTCAAGAATTCAAGCATCCATTTTCATGAAGGAGATCCATTGGAGGCGATTGAAGGATTCAAGCTACATAGTCCCCTTTTTGGTGATCTCTCCATCCACCTTCTTCTAAGCTTCTTCCAATTCAAGAACCCATTCAAGATTTGGTGTTGGAGATCAACAAGAAATTGATTGAAGACATCCTAAATCCTACATTCTAGATCCATTGGTGCATACATACTTGTGGATTCAAGGATTCGAATCCTCCACAAAGACTTTTACAAGTAAGGTGAATTTGTGCATTTACTTTGTCTATTTCTGCAATTTCAATTACATATATTTAAGGTTAATTCCAAAACCAGGGTTTGACCAAGGCAAACCCCTTCCCCCCCAACAAAAAATCCTCTTTTTCTTGCAGGTACAGGTTTGGGACTGCGGATTTTGACTCAGATCTGGATACCCTTTTCGGTAAATTGTCGGGATCCGCAAATAGATTTTCTGTCAGACATGTGTAGGTTAAGGTCAACATTATTGGGTCAGGGTTGACCTCACCCCTGACCTAGGTTAAGGTCAACCTCACCCCTGACCTAGGTCAAGGTTGACATCACCCCTGACCTAGGTCAAGGTTGACATCACCCCTGACCTAGGTCAGGGTCGACATTATTGGGTCAGGGTTGACATTTGTGGGTCAAGGTCGACCTTTTTCATAAGATGACATCAGAACGGAAAACAATTTCTGGGTTGTGTTCATCTCTACATTTCCTTTCTGAATCATACCTTAGATTTTCTAGAAATAGTATATAGACCTTAGAAAACAACATTCTTTGATCTGCAATATTTCAAGTTTAGTGCATTCCTTCTATCCATTTCAATTCAAATCGTTAATCATTCTAAATCTATCAAAAATTCATTCCTTTCCATAAAATGGGGAATTTAAGACTTTACTCTTTGCTCTCATTTCCAAATGATTGATTTATTTGTGCATTGATCCTTTTTGGGTTGATCAATTTGGATCTTTCCTTTGTGCATCTTGGGATAGAAGAGGAATATATTATCTTTCCCCCACTTATTTCAAATAATACATGTTCTTATGTTACACATTGTTATATGTTACATTTTTATATGTTATAGTCGTATATGCTCTCGGTAACTGACATCTCGGGGGTGGCAATTAATGTTTTTTCTGAAGTCATGTGTTGTTGAAGCAATGTGAGATTCTGTAGTAAGAGATCTTGGAGCTTGGTTACTTCATCTCTGATTTTTTTTTCAGTCTTTTGTATTTCCAGTCTCAACCTTTTTGATTCTACAATCTTCTTGTAATGCAATTGGAATGCATTTTCCTCGGTTGTGAGACCTTGTGCACTAGCCTTAAGATCTTCATCTATCTGTGCTATCTTTTCACTATACTCTATGGTGAAGTGCTCTAGAGTGCATAACTATTGAACTAAGGTAACCACTTCTAAAATAAGAGTTTCCAATGAATTTACCAATTCAGATAGTTTTACCTTATTCTCTGCCACTTCTTGGCTGATTTTCTCGGTGAGCTTATATTGGTATTTCTCCTCTACTCATTCTTCTATGACCTTCTCAACGTCCACATTCTGATTGGTTACTGCCTCAGTCAGAGTTGAGAGTTGATCAAGTATTGGTTCATTTTGATCAATGTCTAGGTCAGGTACTATTTGCATTAGTATTTTATTTGTTGTTTCCAATACTTGTGTGTTCTTTTGCTCCTTTTTGAGCTTATCTTGCATTGCCTTCCTTTTGCAGAGTTCTCCATACTTGGTCAGGGACTCGAGATCCAGTGTCCTTGGATCACAATCGGGTATATCTATAATTTCATCAAGTGTGACCAGAGCTTTACTCTTCTTCTTCTTCTTTTGTATGGTGCTGGAAGCAGGGGTATATGTAGAACTATAGCAAGTTCCTTTTTTGTCTCTTTTGATTTGAGTGATTGTGTGTGAGGTGTGCTATTTTTTGTATGTTGTTTGGTATTGACCTATTGGTCGGTAGTAGACCTCTCTACATCAACCTTGTCTGTATCTGCAACCTTTCTTCTTCAGTGTTTTTGTCAGTGGCATCACTTGGTTTCTCCTCTTCACTTGCATCTTTTTTCTCTTCATTTGTATCTTTTTTCTTCCCTTTTTCATCACCTGTGTCTTCTAGTATGTTTGCATTAGGCTCAGGTGACTTTTTCTTTTCTTCAGATATGATATTGATAGCTTGTATCAATAATGGCATGTGACCTGGTATATTTACCCATGCAACATCCATTGTATCCATTTCCTTTGCTTGCTTGGTGGCATCAGTTACATCTTCATCATTCTTGGGTTCATTATCAGAATTAATAAGTGTTATATCTTTTATTGTTATCTTTTTTGTTTCCCCTAATGATTGTAATATTTGAGGTACATCATCCATGGCCTTGCTCACCTCTGTTGTCAAGTCAACTAGATTGATTTCCTCGGTGTCATTTATGAAGATATGATATGGGCTTGTTGTGGCCTCTTTCTCTTCATAGTGAGGTATCTCGGTAAGAGGTAATACCTTCTTGGGGGCATTGAAGATTTCATTCCAAATCTCATTGCTTTCTTTGTCAAGCTCTACTAATCTTCCCTCTAATACTTTGTATGCTCTCATCTTAGCTGAAAATTTCTTTGCATGCTTTTTCATCATTTCATCAATTTTTTTCAACTTTTGACTTGGGTGGCATGATTGTAACTAGTGATCTTTCCCTTATCTAGTTTTCTGTGTGCAAGGCATATGCCCATCTTACTAATAATCTATCATTAAGCTCTTGTGGCATTTTCTTTTTGAATTGTACCAGTACATACTTGTAAGAAATCATTGCCTTGATGATGGCTTCTTCAATCTTACTCTAATCATTAGGAGACAAGGTTAGCCATTGTCTAATCTTTCGATATGATATGCTCCTGGTGTTGATGATTGATGCTGCAACTTCATCCATTATTTTAGGAATTTTTTTCTTTTTAGGTTGGATTCCTTATTCACTCTCATCCTTTTCAGTGTCATCCTTGTCCTCTTTGCCTCTTATATATTTTCTTCTTTTGCCTCGGTGCTGATTGCCCGACTTGAGGCTTTCTTTTCTGATAAGTCCTTACTGTACCTTTCTTTACCAGTGGTGATTCTGCATCTTTTGTAGTTTGACTCTTAGTTCTTAATGCAATAGTAGTTCTTGGTTTCTTTGTTGGTGGTCCATCATATTCAGTTGACTCGGAGTCACTCAAATTTTCCTCTTCATCGACGGGTGACTTTCCCTCGGTGACATCTTGTTCTGAGTCCCCATCATTTACCAATAGTTTCTTTGCAAGTTTTTTTACCATTTTTGTTTTCTTTCTGTCGATTTTCTTCACTACTAAGCCAGTCTTGATTCTAGACTTGGCTTCCTCATATGTACCAAATCTTTCCAATTATTTTTCCACTGGTTCATTCAATAAGCCTTCAATAGCATTTGTGGCCTTATCAATGTTGATCTCATAATCTAACGGTGGCAAGCATGTTGTTCTCGGTACAACTGGTTTTATTAAAGTGGCATCGATATCCACTATGAAACATATGTCATCCTTATATTGTTCCACTAGTTTTTTTGGGATTCTCATTCTCTTCTACATTCTATCCTTGAAGGTAGTGAAGTATGCATCCATTACTGATGTGAAATTATCCCCTAGTAACTTAATTAGTTCACCGATTTGTGCAGTTATTGGTCAGGTTGTGTCCCAATTGACATTACCGATAGATGGGAAGAAATTATGAAAGTAGGAAAATGTGCACATGAGGAGTGAACCGAACTTACATGAATTAGATCTAGATGACCTAATTGTCCTTATATTCTCCTCGAGTTTCTTCAATATCAGCTCAGATAAATCTAGTTGTAGTCCCTTCTTCATAATCTTATAGGTAGTGTCAACTGCTCCACATGCTATGCTATTCAATCAACTAGCTTGGAATACCTTGTATCCAATCACACATGCACCAAACTTTATCTCTAGGTCAGTGATTGAGTTAACTTTCAAACCTTTATCATCCCATACTGCACATGTTAACTTTTCAATCTCAAGACGAGAAGGATGTTTTAGGGCTTTAGCCTTGTCGATTACTAGATAATCTATTACTGCATGGATCACATGCTTAATGATCGGTTTTGGTTCATCCAACCACATTTTTTTTTCATGTACTAGGCTAAGTACTATCCGAATCCACTCGGTCTTGAACTCTTTTGGGAACATTAGGTCATTTGTTAACCCTTTCACCTCTATGTGTTTGTGTTCATATTTAAGGTTTCCATCTGTGCAAATCTTCTTGTAAGCTTCTTCAACCTCAAGATCTTCGATCTCTGCAACCTTGCAGTGGTGTATTCTTGGACATCTTCAAATAGAAAAAACCTATGAGGTATACTTGAGAATGCTCCTTGGTCGTCGGGTTAAGAAGCAACCTCAGGGAAAACTTATACTTAGGCTCTTCACAGGTTGTGTTCTTGATCAAGTTGATCTTTTTATCCTTTGTGTTCTTGATCTTGGAGACTCGTTATGTGGTTCCCATTTTTGTGAAATTAGGGATTTCTTCATAAATGAAATGTGAGCTCAGTAAGTATTGGTAGTTATGTGATCTTCACTATGGATGGTATAAATCTTTCTGGAGTCACTTTTGAATCTGTTGTGAATCAATATTCAAACTTGTCGCTTTCAGTCACTCTTCTTTGCTCTACTTTATTCACTAATTTTTGCTTGGTGAATGAAATGAGCTCTCGTTACCCTTTTTATAGAAATTAACCTAAGTGGTGCATTTAATTCTATCTACCACTTGATCAATGAAACAAAGATGCTCGATTATCAAAAAAAATTTCATCCTCGGTGAGAATGTGATGCTCGGGGTAAGTGATAGCTTGGTTGCACTTTTCACATGTTCACTAACGATGCTCGGTATGTAGCGAAGACTTGATTTTCTTTTACATGATTACCAGTGATGCTCGGTTTACATAGACAACTAGGCTTTTATATGTATACTGACGATGCTCAGTGTGTATTTGACCAATGAGATTCAATTCACAAAATCATAACAAGTAATGCCATAGTGCATCTTCATTCATTCTAATTTGGCATATTATCAATGAATATTGGAACTGATGTAAAATATAGCTTTGTATAGTGTAGTTCCATACTTACTTGTTTTTCTTAGGTGGGGATTGTGATGTCACCTAATCTATTAGATGAGGTGTCACCAATTGTAGTGCTTGGTCCAACATTGTCATTTTTTGTAGCTTTCCTCCACATTTGATTTCTCATTCTCCTGATATCTTCAATGGTATTGCCATTAGGAAAAGTGCTTGACTTTGTCACCCGATCTCTGTAGTCTTTTCTTAGATGATTGACCTTATAATGATAGTGTAAGCATGCCATTTCAGAGTTAGTCCAACTTCTAGACTTTCTTATACATTTCCTCATGCAGTTTGCAACTATGTGTCCATATTTACCACATATTGTACAATTTATCCATGTGTTGTAATCCCAAACATATGAGTTATTGACTCTTCTCAGTTTATGAGAATTTTCTAGTTTTCCATGCTTGCTTTTTCTTTTTTCTGCATTCATGAGATGTGTGGCCATGCATTTTTCAAGTAGGACAATATTTTTCCATGTAGGATTCCTTCTTTGGCTGGTTTACCTTAGATCTGCATTCATGTACTTTATGTCCATGCTTGTTATAGTTATAATATTTACCAATAAATGTAGAAGTAGATTTAGGAATACCTTTAGCTTTGCTCCTGCAAACATTTGATCTGTGGCCTAGTTTTCCACAGTGATTGTATGACTTCTTCTTTGGTCTTGGATTTGTGTAGACATCTTTTTTATCAGCTTGGTTTGATGATTCTCCATGCTTGGTATACCCTAAACTGATATTGTTGTTGAGTCTTCTTTATCCATTCATAAAATCATCCATTCTCTTTGTGCTTTCTTTAGATTTCTTGATCATATCATTATGTTGTTGCTGAATTCTTGCTTCGAGCTTTAGTTTCTCATCTTCTTCTCTTAGTTTACCAATAGCTTCTAATTTTCCATTCAATTTTATCTTCACTCGGTTGGCCTCATGACTCATAAGAACTATTTGATTGGTGATCTCAATGTGATGTTCAGTTAGTCTCTGTATTTCTTACTCTTTCTCTTGCATCTTTTCAGTGATCTTCCTCCTGTCATCAATAGCTAATGTTCTTTCTTATTCAGCTTGTCTAGCATTATTTATAACATCAATCCTTCTTACCATCTGCATCTCTTGACCAATTTTCATTCCCTTTACTTGTTTAGTCAAATTTTGATTGATTTCATTTAGAATTGTAATGCTTCCTTCAGACGTGTTAAATGTATTGCTAGATGTAGATCCCGATGACTCAAATAAATCAGGTATCTCTTCTTCATGATAGTCTGTTTCATTGTAGCAAGCTGCCATGCATTTTATTTCATCCAATAGTTTTCTCATCTTGATTCTTGCTTCTTTGTATTGCTCATAGAAGATCTGTATCTCCAACTTCTGATTTTCAATATTCTTATCAATCTTATACCTTTCCATTGTATGATCTTTTCTCTCAAGTGATTTAAAATTTTATAAATAAGAGATCGAGCTCTGATACCAATTGTTGGAATAATGAAATGGTGTGTACTGAGAGGGGAGGGGTGAATCAGTACCCTTAAATTTTTTTATCACTTTAACCTTTAGTAATCTTTACTTGCATTACTGACCATATAGCTTTTCTACCTTATGCATGTAATATCAAAATCTAAATATAATTGCATGTAATCATTCATAGAAACATACATGAAATTCATGTACACATAACACAAGAATTGGTAACGCATAAAACCCATGTTAGAAGGTAAAAACTGCGGTGGGGATGAAACTTACAAAGCTTCACTATCTGCAAAATGGAAGGTGTTGATTAAGGCTACAAGTGTGATCAATTCTAATGATCTTACCCTGTTAGGAGTAACATTTTAGACTAGTTAGGTCTACTCGGTTAAGAGATTTTAACAACATTGTCAAGTGTGCACTCAGTTAAGAGATTTACAATAAGACTGTTAAGTCCACCTTCTTAAAGGATTTATTCTATTTGCTACAATTGTTAGAGAGTAGTCAAAAATACTTGACCTAATAGTATGCAATCTTGAATTGCTGAATACAGATCCTTTAAGTTAACAAGATATGTGTATCACCTATAGTGATTGATTAATACCTCTGTTCTGATCGGTAGCCTTGAATCTTGTTCTTCATAACTTAATTCATCTTTTTCTCTCCTTGTACATGAAACTCTCTATCTGATCCATAGATGTCTATTGCGGCTACAATCATCATGTTCTGATCGATTACTACATCTGTTTATACAATGTATTGACCTAATTTAGGATTCATGTTTTAAAATAAAAATTCTATGATCAAAGGTTTACAACTTGACCTTGATCTCCTAGTTTGCATGTTTACAATTAGTTAGACTGATTTAAAAAATTATATATGCTTTACTTGTTCCTCAAGAAATGGTTTTACAGCTAAGCATAAAGCTAATTATAAAACTGAAGTGTTTTATCTGATGTGTATGTCAGATCCACTTTTCTTGAGAATAAAAATGTCTCTCTATAGACTGGTGCTTGGTATGCTTTGTAGTCTGTGCTCAGTGATGTCTGTGAACTGTCTGTCAGGTTATTCTATGAACTGGTTTGTCAGTGTTCATTGTGCTAAGAAATTTTTGTGACCATTGCACTTGTCTATTTTGGTGAGCTCTATGTTTTTCTATTTTGGTGACCATTGCACTTGTCTGAATATTGTCACTCGGTGATCATGTAACTAACGGTTCAAAAATTGTTTCCTTGTATAGTAATGAAAAAATTATGATCATCGCCCTCTTTATATTTATTCTCATCTCATAACCATCATGTATCCATATAACTCTATCTTTTCTACATTATCTATTGTACTGATTTGAAGATATGGCACAGATTTTCCCACTGACCTGAATATTTATGTTACTTAGAAGATCCATATCTATTTAACTATTATGTTGTTCTTTTCTTCCTATAGTTTTAATTTGATGACATAATTCCTTATGGTTGGTGAACATATGATCTCTTGTTCTGCTTCATTATGCTCCTATCATAAATGTATTCTTATGCATCAAAGGTCATCACTAGCCTAATAATGTTTGGCTCCTTGATCTTCTCACTCTCTATTCATTGAGAGCGTGTTGGGATAATTTCTTATGTGAGACCATTTCACCCCAGTTATTGAAATATTCTAGTAATGAATGTGTACCTGTACCTACACATCTAAATAAATTCATTAGATTAAAAAATAATAATTATTTTGATTTTGTCTTTCTGGTTCCTTTCTTACTCGTAGCTAGATAGATGCATTATGAGAGTAGGGTGTGTATATGTTGATGACTTGTATATAAGGATTTTTTACCTTGAGCTCTTACACATCTCTTTATCTATCTCCTTGCAGGTTCTCTGGATGAAAAAATAAATAGATCAGTTAAAGACAAAGCTAAGGACACTACTCTCCATAGTGGGATTCATCATTCCAAGCAATGACGGGTCTCATCTCTTTACTTACATTAAATTCTCTTATACATTTCTTTCTTTCATGATGCATATTTCTAGTTACTCTCACAACTTGTGTGGGATTCGTACGTTACAGTTTATGAATAAAAAAACAACTTTTGATGCAAACAATTGTATAACATTTTGGTGTAATACATTTGCATAAACACAATGTCTTGTTCTTTATCAACATTTCACATTCAGTAATAACACTTAATTTGAAACCAAATGTGTACCTTAGCTATAGTTGTAAATACATAACTAGATCCACCTAATTAACCTGATAATGAAAATTAGGTTGTGTTTCCAAGAAGCATAATTATGTGGAGTTAAGGGAAAAAATAGGAGAACCCATAATAAAAAAAATGTGAAAGAGAACAAGAAAAAGAGGCACAATGACATAAGGCACCCTCCCAATTCACTCAATAAAATAACCCTAACCCAAAAAAGAAGAAGATAATTTTGGCACTTTATACTTAGTGCATGCATAATTGTCACTTGCAAAACAAGGCAAAGTGGGCTTCTAATTTCAATATTTACATCTGCCATAATTAGGCTATAATAGACTCAAATGAACAATGTACAAGAATTTTCTAAGATCCAAGAAAATAGAAATGCTAAAATAGACCAAGTCGCAAAAGTGATATGTCCACTCAGAATGATGAAAAATTGATAGCACCACAACAAAGCAGATAAAATTCTTGCACTTTAAAAAAAATTGGCTCCTAAAGATGTGTCTGTATGAGCCTAAATAAAGGGTTGGAAAATGTAGAAATAAGGATTGGCCAAGTACAAATCTGAGGAATATAATGGGAAATGTATAATATAATTTGTCCATACGGTGTTCACAGGGAGCTGACTGGGTAGATTCATACAACTAACATGGTAGGTGATTGTGAGACCCTATAGATAATGTGGTAGGTGACTAGGCTAACCATATAGCTAATATGGTAGGTGATTTGTCACCACATGGATCTGTATGCTTACATGGAACTGAGTCTATTGATGTGGCAGGGAGGTTGTAGTAGGGAGTAAATATGTCACTTTTCCTCTATAATCGGTGTTGATGTGGACCTAGTGCTGAGGTGGAAATTTTTTCTTATGACATGTTGTCATGTGGTTGGAGAGTCACTATCAGTGATGGAAGGTGCAACCAAAAGGGAAGGTGTCAATGATGGAAGGTCACTGGTGTTAGAGACCAACCATGGGTGTCAATCTCCCTGCTGATGGACAACTAATAGTATACAAAGGTGTATAGAGGGCTAGGGAAGTATGACCCCACAGAAAAATAAAAGACCATGCGAAAAATTCAATGGGAGGAGTCTGTGAGCCCCCCCAAAAATATAAATATTTTTTATTTTTTATTTCATTTTTTTACAATAAAAATAAAAAATACTAAATGATCTTTGAAAAAAAAACATGATAAATCTTTTTTTTTTTTGAAAATAGAGAAAATATTTTTTTGAAAGAGAAAAATGAGAAAATAACATGCTAACATTACAATAGAATTTACCCTCCTAGTGAGAAATGCAAGATCTCATCCCTCCGGTGTGTCTTCTTTGAGTGAAACGAAAGACAATCTCGATTGGAAATAACTTCCTGGATGCAATGGTGAGCTCATATTTAGCGTAGGATGCTTTAGAAATGGATTATGAAAAAAAATATGCCAAGATTCCAATCACAAATGCACCAATATATCTCAAAAAATACTATGTAATAATACTCTAATGGCTCTGATACTATGTAAGAATTTGCCTATAGAAACCCAAGATCTAGAGTCCAATGAATAGAGAAAAAGAAAGAGTGAACAAAATGGTGAAGAAAAAAGTATATTCTCATCAAGATGCTAAATGCTAAACTAAATTGAATCAAGTACAATGTACATGTGCCTTCTTATATAGGAAAAATAAAAGGATAAGATATCATACATGGATGACATGTGGCTCAATGAGATGCAAGGGTAGGTAGGATAAAATAATAGATAATTCCATTAGAGGTGGATCACCCATCGAAGGTGGAATTATCATTACACAATAAGTGGATATGAAAATGTGATAATTGTTAATAACAAGGAAGGACACATAACTGAGAGGAGGGCGGGGGGGAGGGGAATCAGTTGTGTCCCAAAACTAAAAAATATGAATAATAAATATAATGCAAGATCACAACACATCAATCAACACATAACACCAATATTTTTGACGTGGAAACTCAGCTAAGGGAAAAACCATAGTGATGATCAACCCCACAAAATGATGTACTATATTAAAAGTACTATAGTGTGTTAGGAGTATTACAAGGAGAATGCACATGCATTCAAACACACTACCTAGAGCTCACTACTCAAAGACAATGAGGGCTACAACCCTAAGGAATACAATGAGGGATACAACCTTAATGGACTACAATCCAAAAATTATGAACTAATTAATAACATCTCTGTCATGCCAATACAGTTCCAATGAATTACATTAACTCTTTTCCTCAATTGCAGACCCACTCATACCTCTTTGCACAATCTCTTCCTACTCGTGCACATACTCCCTCTCCACTTTGCAATTACAAATGATTATATCTTTATATATACATTTCATCAACCTTGAAAAGATAAACAATGTTAGCATCAACCTTAGCACCTCAATTACTAATATTTAATCAAATACAATACAACCTTTAATGCAATCCCAAATATGCCAACAATTACATTTCTAGGATCCAAATCTTCATCCTCAAATACACTCTAGATCTATAAATCACGCCTCAATCTACCGCAACATGCTACACCATCATGTTGGCCAATAAAATCACCAAATATGATCACATAACCCAATCTGATCCAACAACATGAATATGACATTATCTAGAAACATAAACAAGCAACATGAAATGCCACAACAATTAAAAAACAACTCTATCTCAGAATTCACAATTAACTCTATAGTGTTCATTAGGAACACCAATCAGTAACCTTTGTGACATAATAATAATCTTTCCAACATCCAAATCATGAACCACTTGAGTTGAGGATACACATCCATGTTCTAAACTCACCACCAGTTTAGCAACCAAAAATATTGTATAATAGATCCACACTGATCCAAAAATTGCAACGCAGTCTCTTCCTGAACAACCAAAAACCAGTCTCTTATGAATCATTCATAGCTCACTCAAATAAAAATTCAATCCTCTGTAAATTGACATAGGTCATCTATAGACATATCTGAAAATATCTATACCTTCACAACATCAAATCTTCAATATAGTAGCCATACCAAACCAATCTTCTCACTGAACATACCGAGAACATTGTAAAAAATAAATAAATATGTTAACATCAATGACAAAACATTAATGTTAGCACATATATGCATGATATCTCAAAAATCTCCAACAATGTCTCCCTTTGAAAATTGATAGCAACATATGATGTGAAAAACCAAATCAATGCACAAAAAAATTATATCAATAATACTACCAATAATATCCATAATATATATTTCAGAGTCTCTCTAAAAAAACTTCTCAACTAGAGAATAATTTCTCCACCTTAGTATCACACTTTTTTTCACATGACTATCTCTCCCCGCTTGAAATCAATGGAAAAGGCACATATATGCACTAAGTCATAGAAGCCAAAAAACTGAATATCACTCCCAAAAACTAAAGAACATACCTCACAATACTAATTAATCCTCCTGAGTAGCAACCACCAAACCATCAATCCAAAATAATGATAATCTCTATAAGAACACTGAACTAGTGCAAATCAATCCATCTCTAGCTCTAATTAGGAGGGGAAATCACCCCAAGCTTACCTCAAAGATACTCAAAAGTATCCTTTGGAAAGGGCTTCATGAAGATATCTGTAATATGTTGTTTGGTAGACACATATTCCAATATAACTTCATTTTCACTTACCTTATCTGTCAAGAAATGATATTTGATAGAGATATGATTTTTTTTGAATGTAACACTGGATTCTTTGAAATATTAATAGCACTTCAGTTATCACAATAAATATCAATCGGTTCACCAATACTTATCTTGATATCTTTCAACATTTTCTTCATCCATACCACTTGTGTACAATGAAAACATACTTACCTTCAGAAGTAGATTATGGTATACAATTTTTCTTTTTACTTGCTCATGAAACTAACCTCTTTCCAAAGAAGAATGCTCCACCAATTTTACTTTTTCTATCATTCACATTACCTTCCCATCTGCATCAGTAAAAGTACTCAATTTAAATCATCCTCCTTTCGATACTATAATACATATTCAACTATTCTTTTCAAGTATCCGAATTAAATTTTAATAGCAAAAACATGTGATTCGTTCAATTTTTCTTGAAATCTTGCAACGATGCAAACTCCATTCATAATGTTAAGTCTGGTATGTGTCAAGTACAATAATCCATCGATCATTGATTTGTATCTTGTTTGATTTTCTTTAGGTGAATAATCATCCTTTGTCAATTTTCAAATAGTAACCATAAGAGTACAAACAGGTTTTGAATCATCCATACCAAACTTATTCAACAATTCGTTCACATACATGGCCTAAGATATAAAAATTCCTTTATCAGATTGTGTAATCTATAGACCAAGAAATAATTTCATCTCACCTATCATGGACATTTCAAACTTTCTTTGCATCTCATCAGCAAATTCTTTACTCAACTTTTCATTACCACCAAAAATGATATCATCCACAAAGACTTCAACACTAAAAATATTATCATGATCAGCTTTGAAGTACAAGTTACTATCAACAATACCTTTATTGAAACCAAGTTTTAATAAATACTTTTCTAACCTTGCATACTAGGCTTTAGGGGCTTGTTTCAATCCAAATAATACTTTCTTAATTAGAAAACCTTCTCATCTTAATTAGTCAAAGGACATCCATCTGGATGCTCAACATAAACTTCCTCTTCCAACTCTCCATTCAAAAATGCAGACTTAACATCCATCTGACATACCTTAAAATCTTTGTGAGTAGCGTATGCAAGAAACATCCTAAAATATTGAATTGTAGAAATAGGGGAAAATGTCTCCTCAAAGTCAATACCTTCCATCTGTGAGTATCCCTTAAAAAAAAGTTTAGATTTGATCCAAACCCATTTACCATCTTCATTCAATTTGCTTCTGGATACCCATTTAGTACCGATCATATTCTTGTTCTTAGGTTTGGAAACTAGAATCCATTTCTTTTTCTTCTCAATTTGTTCTAACTCTTCTTCCATAGCTTAACCCAAATTTCATCTTTTCATGATTCATCAACATCCTTAGCTTCAATCTTAGAAATCAAACAAATTTCATCTCTCTTTCTACTAATTCTTCATCTACTCTAAACACCTTGATTCCTATCACCAATAATCTTAATTTCAGAATGGTTTATCGTTACATACCTTAGAGTCTTCAGATCTTCATTTGCAGGTGACTCTCGTGTTTTCACCTCTTCCTCATTTGTAACTTCTTCATCTTGATCTATTGAACCATTCAGATTCTCATTATGTGCTTCCATTACCTGATTGTCTACCTCATCATCTGATTCATAACTGCAAGATCTATCTAATTTATTATAAATTTCAACCACTTTGACATTATCAATTTCAATTATCTTTCTCAATCTATTGTTATAATATTTGTATGCTTTTCTCTTTGTAGAATAACCATGAAAGATTCCTTCATCACAGCTAGGATCAAATTTCCCCAAATATTCATCTCTCTTGATATAAGATTTTCTTCCAAAAATTCTAAAGTGTTTCACTGTAGGGACATGACCATACAAAATCTCATAATGGGTCTTACCCATGCCTTTCTTTATTTGAACTCGATTCAATATATAGAATACATTGCTAACCGCTCCTCTCCAGTAAATCTGTGGTACATTTCCTTTAATCATCATAGTACTTGCAATATCAAGGATAGTTCTATTTATTCTCTTTGTAATACTATTTTTTTGTGGGGCCCGCGAAGAATAAATTTTCTTCTTTATCCCATGCTCCTCACAAAATGCATTAAATTCACTAGATCTAAACTCACCACCTCTGTCAAATCTTAGACTTTTTAGCTTCATGCATGTCTTAGTCTCATCCATAGATTTGAAAATCTTATATTTGTCAAATGCCTCAGATTTCTCCTTCAAAAATGTAACCCACATCATTCTTCAATAATCATCAATGAATAAAATGAAATACCTATCTCCACAATAACTTCTAGTTCTATCAGGGCCACACAAATCAGTATGCACGAAATCTAACAATCCACTTGAAGAATAGTTCTTTCTTTAGAAAGTAGATTTAGTTAGATTACCCAACTGACATTCCTTACACATTGCATTAGCAGGCTTCAAAAATTTAGGTAGATTTCTTATTGCATTAGTAGTACTTATCTTCACAATATTATCAAAGTTAACATGACAAAATCTTTTGTGCCATAACCAACTCTCATCAATCTTAGAAATCAAACATCTATTCTCTACACTATTCAAATTGAATACATTACCTTTGGTGTTTGTACTTGATGCAATATCAATTCCAGTACTTACAATGACTTTGCACATTTCATCCTTGAATCATAGATTATAACCTTTGTCAACTAGTTGTCCAAGACTCAAAATATTGTGCTTCAAACCTTCAACATATAAGTCATCATTAGTGTTATTATTTCCAGCAATTGTAAGGGAACCTCTACCTCTGATCATACAAAGAGTATTGTCACCAAATATGACAACACCAACATCATACTTCTCCAAATTCCCAAATATTGTTTTATCTTTGGTCATGTGATGTGAACAACCACTTTTAATAACCCATTCATTTTAATCATCCACATGTGAAACCAAAGCTCTTTCCTCATTCAAGAAACTAGGAATCTCATCTTTGATAGCAATAAAGACAATCTCATCTTCACTCTTTTCAAATTCATCATCAGTTACACCTTCATCAACAACATAATAACACTTCTTCTAATATTTATCCTTGAGTTTATTAGTCTTGTACTTAGATTCTCTATCTGGACATCTTGAAATGAAATGGCTAATCTTATTACATGAAAACATTTCAAAGGTAACTTTCCTTGATACTTACCAACTCTCTTAGGCAGTCTCTTTGCAATTAAGGCTTCGATTTCTTCAAGCTTTCTTTCTTCTTCTTCCCATTCCTTAGCATATCTGGATCCACACTTAGATGAAATTTATCCAAGGTCATATCTTTTCTTATCCTTAAAAATAGTAGATTTAAATATAGATTCAACTTTAGGAAGGCTATCACCAAATTATCTCATTTCAAAAGCAGATAACTTACCAACCAATGTATCTCTTTTCACAGGTTCCACAATTTTGATCTCTTCAATTGAAACAACCTTGTGGTTTTAAGTAGGAGGAAATGATTTTAGTCTTTGACAATCAATTTCATCTTCCTCCAATGTTCCACCAACACATCTGATTTTACAAACAAGATCAGTCACCTTTTGCACATAGGAATTAATGTTTTCATCTTTTCGCATCTTTAGTGCTTCATATTTCCCTTTTGAACTCTGCATCTTGGCTTGCTTCACACATGCATCTCCTTCATGTAAAATCTCTAATTTATTCCATATCTATTGTTAAGTCTCTAATTCCATGATATTTGTATATTTTGCATCTGACAAAGTGCTCAACAAAGCGTCTTTTTTCTCTCATAATGTACACAAATTGTTTCTTCTCATTAGGAGTGGTGAGAGAAATATTGGAAGGAGGATTTTAAGATGTCTTAGTGACTTCCCATAAATATTCTCCATTTCATCTCAAGTTTGGAATCATCTAACCTTTCTATATGGAATATTTAGTGCCTTCAAATATTAGACTCTCCTTCTTAAAGGCTTCCATCTCAGATCTCCTCAAGCGATCAACCTCCAAAAATAGGACTTATCTCTAATACAAATTGGTAGAAACAAGTCCACAAAAAAAAAAGAGGGGACGGGGTCAATTAGTTTTGTCCCAAACCTCAAAACTTTATCCAACTCTTTAACCTTGATCTCATATTTGAATAATAAATATAATGCAAGATCACAACACATCAATCAAAACATAACACCAAGATTTTTGACATGGAAACTTGGTTAAGGGAAAACCCATGGTGGGGATAAAACCCATGAGATGATGTACTCTATTAAAATAAATATACCTTATTAGGAGTATTAAAAGGGCAATTATGCACATGTATTCAAATAGACTGCATAGAGATCACTACTCAAATACAAATGAAGGCTACAACCCTAAGAAATACAATGAGGGCTACAATTCTGAATGGACTACAATCCACTATGGAAAAAAATCCACAAACTATGAACTGAATGATAGAATATCTTTCATGCCAATACAATTCTAATGAAGTACATCAAATCTCTGCCTCAATTATATATCCACTCATACCTCTTTGCACAATCTCTTCTTACTCACACACATACTCCCTCTCCACTTCACAATTACAAATGATTACATATTTATATATATATTTCATCAACCTTGAAAAGATAAACAAGGTCGAGATCAACCTTCACACCTCAATTATAAAAAAAATTAATTAAATATAATGCAATCTTTAATGCAATCTAAAATATGTCAAAAAATACATAGCTAGGATCCAAATTTTCATATTTGAACATGCTCTAGATCCATAAATCACGCCTTGATCCATCACAACATGATACACCATCATGTTGGCCAATAATAATAAGAACACCAACACACCATAAGAAAATCATCAAATCCAGTCACATAACCCAATGCGATCCAACATAACAAATAGGACATAGTCTAGAAACATCAGCAAGCAACATGAATGCCATGACAACAACAAATTTTTTTATCTTAGAATTCACTATTAACTTTTCATTGTTCATTGTGAACACCAATAAGTAAGCTCTGTCACTTAATAAAAATAGCTTTCGAGTATCCAAATCACAAACCAGTCGAGTTGAGGACACACATCCATGTCCTAAACTCACCACTAGGTTAGCAACCAAAAATATTGCATAACTAATCCACACTCATCCAAAAATTGCAACACTATCTCTTCCTGAATAACCAAAATACCAGTCTTAGATAAATCATTCATAGCTCACTCAAATCAACATGCGATCCTGTAACAAATTGACATAGGTCAACTACAAAAATACCTAAAACCATCTGTACCTTCACACCAACAAATCTTAAATATAGTATCCTTACTAAACCAATCTTCTCATTGAACATACCATGAACATTGTTAGAAATAAAGAAATATGTTGATATCAATGTCAGCACATATATGCATGATATCCCAATAATGTCCAACAATAATAAGATCACACCATCAAAGGTAAATTTTCTCGTACAACTATATTCCCTAGATATGCAATTTCATAAGTGTCTCCTATTCAAATTGTTGATCTCCAAGTTATGTTTTCTATTAGTGTCACACACTGAGTCATAATCAAGGAAGGTTGGTCGGTCATCACTATGACTAAGCCATCCCATGAAGGTTGAGTAATGTAAATGAATTGTGTAATATTATGTATTGACTAAGAAGTAGTTACTACCGAGCAAGTTAGTGGTCATCGAGTACTCAGTAGTTGTCGAGAAGAATGATTGCTGAGTTGCATAGACAGTCAATGCCGAGTGACAATTTTGACCGGGTATCAATGTTTACATATGCCAAGTGAGACAATTTTATTATATGTATTTGGAATGGAACAAACATCCAGGTAAACCATTTTGGCTTAATTCTATGTATCATTTAAAGATTATTGAAGATATCTAAACACATTAATTACGCGTTATTTCTGAGATCATCAATCCCTATGCAAGCAATGCAACCAATCAAAATTAGGGATGCTTAAGAAAAATAAGTGATGAATATAGATCGTTGATCTTGATGTGGATGCTTCATAAATTGTCTATATATGGAATGATTGAAACCCTAAATCTATGCATATGTGTGTGATGCGGATGTGAAGAGTAGAGATCGGGTGTGTATGCATGTAAAGAAGAGTTTTGCATATATGAAGCATAGACTAGACAAAGTGATCGATTAGAGAAGTGAAGGAAAGAAAATAGATATATCAAATTTTGATATTAGTTCAGAATTGGAAAGAGAAGATCCATTATCAAAATTTGAAGTGCAAACTAAAGGATCAGGTACTGATACATTGTAGCAAGTGAATTAGGGTAAATATCTTAACAAAGTAGTCCTAACAGGCCTTTGTAAATCTCTTAACAGAGTTCTTACTTAGTTGTAAGTTTGAATCCTTTAATCAAGGTAGATTGTGTAAGTCTATAAGAACTTGAAAGGGCAGACTCCTCACAGGGTAGATCATCAAAAGTGATCAAAATTTGTATCCCTAACAGACACACTTTGTTACTGTAGTAGTGAAGATTTGTGGGTTTCATCCCCACCCTAGTTTTACCTTTCAAGGGTTTCTAGGTTACCAGATCTTTGTGTTATGTATTCATTATGTATGTGATTAGATGTTAGATCTATTAAAAAATTTCAATTATTGTTTATGTTTATATGTTAAATCATTTTGTTTCAGAAGTATAAATTTTTTATAGATCTCGATTCACCGCCCCCTCTTAGTATACTGCTTTCCCATATTAGACTTCCAACGATTGGTATCAGAGCACCGTTCTCTTAAAAGAAGTCTAATCAATTGAGAGTTGAGATCTTGGAGATGGAGGTTTATAAGTTGGGAAAGGTTATTGAGAATCAGAAGATTGATATCTAGCTGACACTGCAGTAGCTTGAGTCAACAAGAGAAGAATTGAGGAATTCCTTAAAGGCTAGGAAAGAATTGGCAACTCAGCTAAATGACAATCAATATAAATAAGAAGACACTGAAGATCTATTTGATAATGGATATTCCAAAGAAATTAATGCAACAGTTACAGATCTATTAGGGAAGAACAACACACTAAAAGAACAAGTCAAATGTCTAAGGATAGAACATGAAACTCAATCAATAACGCTATGTCAGGTGATTGATTAGAAGAAGAAATTTGAGGAAGACAAGACAATGGAAGAAGAAGATAAGAGACAGATGTCTAATAGACTTGATGAAAGGACATGTGATGTGCAGAATATCACAAATAATTGGTTGGACATGGTCAACCAACTATTTTTTGAAAATCAAGAGGTAAACATAAAATAAACTAAAATTACATATTTGAGATCAGAGAACAATCAACTGAAAAATGAGTTGAGATCTGAAAGAGAAATCATTGAGAGGATAAACAAACCTAATGAATCCTGGAGATACTATGAGGAATTGATGATATCACCAAGAAGGAATATGGACACCTCTGGACTACGCCATATCGAGAACCTGTCATCCACTGAAGAAGGAGAATCATCAAAGAGTGGAGAACCGAGAAATGCAAAGCCAAAGAATATCAAAACTACATGTCATCATTGTGGGAAACCAGGTCACACAACAAACATTTGCCAAAGAAAGAATGGTAAGTCCAATCCTAAGCCTAAATTTAATGGATATTGCTTTAACTATAAGAAGCATGGACATCAAGCACATGAATGCAGGCCAAAGAATAGAAATACACCTACTTCACCTAGATTTTAAGGACATTGTTATAATTTCTAGAAGTTTGGTCATAGAACCCAAGACTACAAATCCAATGCTAAATCTAAGTGGACATTCAAGAAACAAGGCAATGTACTAAGGAAAGGTAACATATTCAATTGGGATTACAATACACGGCATAGTTATCATTATTGTGGCGAATATGGTCATATTGTATAAAATTGTATAATGACACACTTTAGAGGTAAATCCAAGAGTTGGATGAATGGAAGTTTGGTCTGTAATAGTTGGCACAAGATCAGTCATACTAGGAGAGACTACAAAACCAGAGCCCCTGCACCTACTGTTGAGAAGATAAAGAATTAGATGAATATGACATGGAGAAATAAAGAAGAAGCAAGCAGTAGTGGAACCAGTGAAGCCAAGATCACCCAATCCAATGGATTAGGTGATCACACTACTTCAGATTAAGCAAAGAAGGTATGTAAGGAACTATTTTCTCTAATGCTATATTTTACAACAGTTCCTAATGGAAAATGTATTAAAGTCCCTATCTGCATAATTTAAGATGCATTAGGATAGATCTAAGGCAAAAACTGAGCTAAGAATTGATATGCACAATTGGTGCTGAGCATCGATATTAGTATGTGTCGAGCCCCGATATCGACTAAGCTGATATATTGACTGATATTTAGTAGTGACTGAGTCACTATTCTGACCGAGTGATGGAATGAGCTAATCAAGCTATTTATTCAAGGACCAAGACAACTATTTTACACCTACCACTATATAGAATATTTATTGAAGACCTAATTTGACCATTTGGTGGTATATAATGGATTTATCCTTTTATTTTCATTTCACAAAGCGATTAGAGTTTGCAGAGAAATTTAGAGGCGATTCAAAGAGTGTTTTGAGCAAAATTTGTGAAGATTCCACTACGTATCAGTGGCAAGTACTGAGAAAGGTTGAAGACTCATTGTTGTCGAGTTACCCAGAATTCATTTCAAAAAAACTAATATGAGAAATGGATGACAGTTCATCTACTGGAGTGAAGAGGCAAGATAAGGAAAAGAATAATGTTCAGTTAGTCAGGAGTGATGCATGTGTACCACCTAATTTTTGAGTTGTACTGAGACTGTGGTGAAGGGAGATCTTTCAAGAGCCCTGCCATCAATCCCACCAAAATTTCTAATGATCCATGATGTGAGAGCATGCTACATGTGTAAGATCAATGAAGATGGAAATTTTTAGCTGAGGGAAGCTTACAAAAAACTATGTGAAATGGGGCATTGAAAGATGAGCATCATCACATTGCTGACAAAGGGTTAATTCATACCCTAGATTTCCCTTGCGATTTCAAATTGAATGGATGATGATAGTTCTGAGAAGAATACATAATACAAGTCTATGGTTGGAGAATGGACTAGTGAAGATTACAAAGGATATCATCCACCGAGTCATTGGTTACCCTATTGTTCAAGGGAAGAGAAAAATGCGTTGACATGATAAGGAAGATATTGAGAAGAACACTTTAGCCAAGTGGAACAAGAGAGGAATGCAAATTTCAACAATCATAGATCCTAAAATTGACTTTGCAGCTAGAGTGATTGCAGACAAGTTTTATCACTCAAGAAGATTGGATAGTGTTCCCTGCATTGTAGTTGATCATACATGGAAGATTATGAAGAAGGATCATACATAGGATCTTTCCAAGCTACAGATGACTCAACTTGCCGAGAACCTATCATCAATCAGGAAGGCAAATAATTCTGTGTAAGTTTAGATCCCTGATAGTATGTATATTTTTATATGTTTAGAATACTTTTCCTACTATAGGAGATATAGTATGGAGTCAGGACCAACCAGTGACACAATAGATTAATGAGTTTTTACAAAAAATAGGAGATAATTTTGGTGATATCATGGGAAACTATTTTTTTGAGTTAAAGAAGAAGATGAGAATAAGGAGCAGAATCCTTGTTCCACTAGTAGAGATGTATGATGATGATGTTGTTTTCTAGTTGATACTAAGTATACCTATGTACAAGTTGTAGTACCGAGGGTAGCATGGTTGAGTCCATTACGTTATGAAGCGAATATTGATGAAACATCTATAGAAATCACAACATTACTTGTTGAGGAAGTTGATAAAAAGGCTAAGGTATTTAGGAAGTATCAAGAAGCAAAATAAAAGATAACCATGGGATTGAAGGTTGCAACCATGGAGAGAAAAATAAAGAAAATAGTGAAAAACCTTGAGAAGATGTTTGGCGAACAAGAAGAAGAAGATGATGCACCAATACAGATCACACAAGGTCAAGGTGAGGACCATTCTAGTGATTCAAAAGAGAGTGAAAATGAAGATGTGGAAGTAGATAAGAAGGGTTAGAAAGTGATGGTTTTCGAGTCAACTATGAAGAGGAGTTAAAAGCATAAACCTACTCCTCCAGCCACATCTAGACTAAGAACCAGGGCATCAACAACTGCAATAATAGTTGAGCCACCAAAGCAAATCTTAGTAAAGAAAGCTGAAGTGGAGAGCTCATGGAAAAGGAAACAAGTAAAAACTGAAGGTGAGCTGAGAAAGCCTAAGAGGAAGCCAAGAAGGAAATATATATTGGGAAAAGATGATGAAGATGAATAAATGACAGATATAGATGATATCGGAAAATTCAAAGTTGCTACACACAAACATCCTATAAATGTTGATGAGATTTTCCATAACATAAGGAATTCCACAGGTTTGTTTGGATTTAAGTTCATTAAGTTTGAACAGTTAAGTACTGAGGATAAGGCAAAGATAGAAGAGGCGATGATAGATATGTTAGCCTTATATAAGATGACATCTTTAGAGATTGGGATTCTAGTCCCTGAGGAATTATTCAAAAATATTGATGAGAGATGGTAGTTTTCCATTAAGACTAAAAAACATATTACAGAAGGGGCATTAGCCCAAATAATGCTTGAATTGACACAAAAATAGAGAAAAAAATTCATGGAGCAACATAGGAATAGATTGATTCCTAAATTGAGACTATATTCAATACTAAGGAAGGATGTTGAAGGAGTTGTACAATAGAGAAAAATAATATGGAAGAAAGTTTTTCGATTGTTAGTTGATAAGAGTGTAAACAAAGATGAAGGCACATCAGAACATGTTGAGCTTGATAATAAAGAAGATATTGATGAGCCTGATAATATTGAGGATTAAATAAAGGAGAAGGTTGAGGATGCACAAACAAAGGATTTATCAATTGATGAATCAACCATGATCGCTGGTGAGGATACACAAGGTTTGAATGTCGAGGAACATGGTGAAGTTACAATCAACATTCCAGATTCCCCTACCAAGGCAAATTTTGAAATTAATGAAGAAGAAGAAAAGATTAAAGAAGATCAAGCAGATAAGTATGCAACAAATGTCACATGACTTCATCTAAGCATACAAAGACTAAGGAGACACAAGAGCCTATAGAGCAAGAGGCAATTAAAGAATTGATAAAGCTACCACTTACTAAAACTAAGATTTCTGATATACCTGAACAATAGGTAATTTTTACTTCAAGAATGAGTTATTTTCAATCAGTGGTGACACCATTTTATTGAAAGTAGAGAAGAAACTGAGTAGCAACACACCAAAGACTAAGAAGAAGAAGTCACATAAGATAAGTCTCCGAGTACAAATGTGACACTTGATGAATTTATAGTGATTCCAAAATGGGACACTGATAACTTATCTTATGAGTAAGTGCAAATTTTGCAGAGTTTATTGAAAAGGAAGAGAAAACATGAGAAAAATGAAAAGAGAACATCAACAGAAGCAGGTATTACATGATATAAAAGGTATATTTTTTATGCATTTGAGCTTCAAGATATAAATGAGTAAGCACTTGTTATAGATCAATTGGTTCATATTGTTCAAAAGGTGAACAGTGATGATATTGAAGCTAATGAGAAGCTCATGTAATTTTCTGAGAGAAATTTTGAGGCCAAAGTTATTGATAAAGTTGCAAAAGAACTTACTGTAAAACAAGTTGCACTTTCTGATATGGTAAGTAACTTAGAAGAAGTTGTAGAAAATTTTCTTTCTTTGTATAAACAACTATGTGATGTCAAATTATTTACAAAGGAGAATCAACAGCTTATTGAGAAGCTACAATCAAACTTGAAGTCAATAGGACATTCACTGAGCATGGTTACAAATGCCAGTTCTATTCATTTTACCAGGTTGACTCATGCCCAAGGGAGATTAGTCAGGCTCATGGATAATGATGGTAGAATAAGGGATAAATTGATTTATATTCAGACTATGTTTATACCTCATTTGGAGGTCATGCAAAGAGAGTTGTGAGCTAAAAAAGAATTAGCATAGAGATAACTGCCTCTCAATATTGCAGAGAGTTTGATTGATCTAGCTGTCGTGCTAGAGATTAAGTAATAAAGTTTGGAGTTTTTTAGATAGAGTTGGGATAATGCATTGGAGATGATCCTAAAGACTCACAAACATTTTTTTAGACAAGTATGGTCTGACCCCTACAACCCCAGGAGACAAGAGTAATAAACACAAGGGGGAAATGCAATAAGAAGTAAACAAGGGGGAAATGAAACAAATGCAGACAAGGGAAATAACTGAATGATCTGAGCAGAAAGGTATAACATACTGTTTTGTTATTTTTGGAGTCATGTTACTTAAGATTATGTTGTATATGTAGTAAAGGCTTTATGAAGACTGAGCCATAATCTTAGGGGGGTTTTGGGTATACATGAGTACTATTTTTGTTAAGGGAATGAAGAGTCATGACAAAGTGTTTTTTCCACTAATGTCAGAGGGGGAGATTATTGATCTCCAAGCTATGTTGTCTATTAGTGTCACACACTTAGTCATAATCAAGGCAGGTTGGTCGATCATCACTATGAATGAGCCATCCCACGAAGGTCAAGAAATGTAAATGAATTGTGTAATATTATGTATTAACCGAGTAGTAGTTACAACCGAGTAGTAGTTACTACCAAGAAAGTCAATGGTCACTGAGTACTCAGTAATTTATGAGCAGAATGATTGTCGAGTTGCATATACAGTCATGCCGAGTGACAATTTTGACCGAGCATCAAAGTTTACATATCCCGAGTGAGGCAGTTTTATTATATGTGTTTGGAATGGCACAAACACCTAGGTACATTATTTTGGCCAACTTCTATGTATCATTTAAATATTGTTGGAGATCTTTAATGCATTAATTATGTATTATTTTTGAGATCATTAATCCCTATGCAAGCAATGCAACCAATCAAAGTTAGAGATGCTTAAGCAAAAAAATTGATAAATCTAGATCGTTGATCTTTATTTGGATTCTTCATCGAGTGTCTATATATGGAATGCTTTAAACCCTAAATATATGCATATGTGTATGATGGGGATGTGAAGAGTAGAGATCAGGTGTGTATGCATGTAAAGCAAAGTTTTTCATTCTAAAGCATAGACCAGACAGAGTGACCAAGCAGAGAAGTGGAGGACAGAAAAGAGATATATCAGATTTTGAGATCAGTTAAGAGTTGGAAAGAGGATATTTGTTATCAACATTTGAAGTGCAGAATGAAGGATCAGGGACTCGTACATTCTAGCAAGTGAATTAGGGCAAATCTCTTAATAGAGTGGTCCTAACAAGACTTTGTAAACCTCTTAACAAAGTGCTTACTTAGTTGTAACTTTAAATCCTTAAATCAAGGTAAATTGTATAAGTCTATAAGCTCTTAATAGGGCAGACCCCTCACAAGGTAGATCATCAGAAGTGATCAAACTATGTATCCCTAACATGCACACTTTGTTACTATAGTAGTGAAGATTTGTGGGTTTCATCCCCACCCCAGTTTTACCTTTCAAGGGTTTCTGCGTTACCAGATCTTTGTGTTACGTGTTCATTATGGATGTGATTAGATGTTAAATCTATTAAAACATTTCAATTATTATGTATGTTTACATGTTGAATCAGTTTGTTTCAGAAGTATACAATTTTTATAGATCCTGATTCACCCCCCCTCTAAGTTTACTGCTTTCCCATATTAGACTTCCAACACAAATTACTATGATATGCATTATCCTAAGTTAACTTAGGTAAAGTGTAATAATGTGAGACAAATTATACAAACAATATCAATTTTAAAGTACACAAAAGAGCATAATATCAATCATTTGTTAGTATGTGGTGACTGATCATGCTATACTATACACTAGCAATAATCCTACAGATATATTGACCAAGGAGGTAACTTGAGAGAAACTGACTTATTGCTCAATTTCTATTGGTCTTCAAGTGTGATCATAATGGAAATGAGAAACAATCAAGTTCAGGTGTGTCAATATAGTGGGAGCTTCAACCATAGAGATGTTACTACACGATTAGTCTCCAAGTGGGAGATTGTCTAGAGTGGAGCTTGATCAATCTCCAAGTGGGAGATTGTTGGTATGTGGTGATTGATCATGCTATACTATGCACTCTGAATGATTCATGAGGTTAGCTCATCAATAATTTTTTGGTTAACTCGTCAAGCATTTTCTTAGATTGACTCGTCAATATTTTTAAGGTTAATTTATTAATTTAAATTGGTAAACCACCTAAAAGGCCTATAAATAAGTCATGATATAATGTAAAATGATCAAATTATAATTTTCTCTTCACTAGATAATAAAACAAGTGGACGAATGTTTCTCTAGTGGATGTAGTGCATATTGGGTGTGCCATGTTAAATATTTGTTTTACTTATTTTTGTGTTCTTTATTTCTACATTATCTTAATATTTTTTATTTCTCATATCTTCCTAAAACCTAACAACTAGTATTAGAGCGGTGTATCTCTCAATTATTTGGTAGGAAATATCATATTTGAGTGGCAACAATGACATAGAAAGGTAGGGTTAAGGTTGAGAAGTTCAATGACTTAAACTATCAGCTATGGAAGATGAAAATGGTAGGTTTTCTATATCAGAAGGATCTTTATTTAGTATTGGGTGGAAAAACAAAGAAATTGACAACTATGAAGGATGAGGATTGGGAGGTTCTTGATATGAAGGTACCAGAAGAAATACGGTTGTGCCTCGCATCATTGGTGGATTTTAATATAGAAAAATAAACAACAAAATAGGGTCTAATGAAGGCATTAGATAAAATGTATGAGAAACCTCAGCCTCAAATAAGGTAATTCTTATGAAAAATTTATTTAATATGGAGATGCTAGAAGGTGGGTCTGTTAGTGATCATTTATATGAATTTAACATGGTGCTAGTAAGCTAAGTTATTTAAAAGTAAATTTTGATGATGAGGTTAGGGATCTCTTGATTTTATGCTCATTTCCTAAAATTTGGAATGGCTTGGTCATGGTTGTAAGTTACTCTATTTTTGGTTCAAATATTTTAAAGTTTGATGATGTTGTTGGTGTTATCCTTAGCAAGGAAATGTGATAGAAAAGAACAGGGGTGACCTCGAGTAATGCTTTGAGTGTTGAGAATAGGGGATGATAGAGGGAAAGAGGAAAGAACCCAAGTAATCATGGGAAATATAGAAAGGGTATATCCAAATCTAGGGTAAATGTGGAGTGCTGGAATTGTGGAAAGAAAGGACATCTAAAGAAATATTTTTTGTCTTGAAAGGGAAAACAAGGGGATGGACAACAAGAAAATAAAAAGGAAGAAAATGTAGCAGGTGATGTGTTACAAGATGCTTTGATTCTTTCTTTGGATAATATTACTGATTCTTAGGTGTTAGATTCAGTGGCTTCATTTCATGCCACACTCCATAGAAAATTTTCTAGACAGTTTTCAAGGTGATTTTGGACAAGTTTATTTAGGTGATTATGAACCATGCAATTTTTTTGGAAAGAGAAACACACGAATAAAATTACAAAATGGAAATCAATGGTTACTAAAAGAGGTGAGATATGTTCCTGATTTGAGAGGAAATTTAATATTAGTGGAACAAATGGGAAGTGATGGTTGCATAGTAATATTCATAGACAAATCATGGAAGGTTACTAATGGTTCACTTAATATAAAAAGGGGAAAATGTAGGTACATTGTATTTATGTACTGGTAATAATGATTATTCTATTTACCTAGCTTCTATAGAAACATGTATAACTCTATCGTACAATTGACTTGGATATATGAGTGAGAAGATGATGAATCTTCTCCATTCAAAGAATTTATTTCTAGGTTTGAAATAAGTTGATTTGGATTTTTGTGAAAACTAGGTTTATCGTAAACAAAAGAGGGTCATGTTTTCTTAGAGTTGGGAAGGAAAAGAAAAGTGAAAAGTTAGAGCTTGTGCATTATGATATATGGGGACCAGTCCAAGTACCATCTCTTGGTGGGTCTTATTAGTATGTTACTTTAATTGATGATGCAACTAGAAAAACTTGGGTTTATTTCATTCCAAGAAAATATTATGCATTCGAAGTCTTTAGGAAATGGAAAGCTTTGGTTGAGAATGAGACAAGAAACAAGATGAAGTGTCTCCAATCAGATAATAGAGGTGAGTACTGCTGCAAAGAGTTTAATATTTATTGTTCATACCATGGGTTTTGTAGACAAAAGACAATTCCTAGAACCTCACAAGAAAATGGTGTGTCTAAAAGGATGAACAGAACTATAATGGAGCATGAGATTGCATGCAAGATTGCCTTTGCAATTTGGGTAGATGTTGTAGATAATGTTGCTTACTTGATAAATAGAGGGCCTTCAAGTTTCTTGGATAGTGGTATTCCAGAGGAGGCATGGATAGGTAAAAAGGTAAACTGGTCATTTTTAGAAAATCTGGCTGTGAAAGGCTTGTCCATATTGATATAAACTTGTGGAAAAATCCAAGAAGTGTACTTTTATTGGGTATGGCATTAATGATTTTGGTTATCATTTATGAGATTTTTATAATAAAAAAATCATTAGGAATAGAGATGTCATATTCAATGAAAAGATCATGTACAAGGATCAGATACAAGCTAGAAAGAAGCAAGAAGAGGAACACATGGTGCTTGATGACATCCCAATAAATATAGTCCCAAAAGTTCCATTAAATATTGAACAACCAAAACCATAATAAGTTCCTCAAACTCCAGTAAGAAGATCTTCCAGGATAAGTAGACCCCTTGAACGATAATATCCTTCATTATATTATGTATTATTGACTAATTCTAATGAACCAGAAAGTTATGTAGATGCAATGTAGGTTGAAACCAGGAAAAAGTGGGAGCAAGGAATGAAAGAGGAGATGGATTCCTTGATACAAAATCCAACTTGGGAGTAATTTGAATTGTCTGAAGGTAAAAGAGAATTGCCTAACAAATGGATTTACAAGTTAAAGGAAGAACATAGATGCAAGAAAAGATACAATGATAGACTTATGGTCAAAGTTTTTGCATAAAAAAATGATGTTTATTTTGATAAGATATTTTCTCATTCTTAAAATAATTCAATTCAAAGTATTCTAAGTCTTGTGTCCATAGAAGATTTACATTTGGAACAATTAGACGTCAAGATAGATTTTCTCCATGGAGATTTAGAGGAGATTTAAATGTAGGAACCACAAGGATATGAGGTCAAAGGTAAGACAAATTTAGTGTGCAGGTCAAAGAAGAGCTTGTATGGGATGAAACAAGCACCCTGGTAGTGGTATTTGAAACTTGATAGATTTATGGATGAACAAGGTTACAACAGGTGTCATTTTGATCATTATGTTTATTTCAAGAGATTGAATAATGGGGTGTTCCCACAATACTGTGTCCCACTTTTTGGCCAACTTTGACACTGAAACTAACATTTTGAAAAAAACACTTCACTTTCGGACACATATTGTTGCCAAACCATTAAGAATTTGAAGATGATGTAAACTGGTGACTTTTAGAATTTGGTTTCGAGTTTCTAAATATATATTTTAAAAAAAAATTGGAATTGATTTGTATCCATTTTTGTTTCTCCTTCGAAAAGTGGTTTGTATGAAAATCAGCATTTTTAAAGAGTGATGATCACTTGGATTAGCATAATTTTTTTTCGAAAATGATAACGATGTAATTATTTTGAGATTAAGTTTGCAACACCAATACCTAGAGGATCCAATTGGTTTCATTCAATTTGGTTCAAAATTTTATAGTTTATTGAGTTATGAAGTGACATTAACTGTAGTTTTGACATAGGTTCATTTTGATCGCTCTAACACAATCTGTGTATATCAAAATTGATTTTTTTTTGTAGAAAGGTAACATAAATATCTATTTGATATATATTTTTCATAAATTTTTTTCCTATATTACTATTTTTCCCAAAGCGTCGAAGAGAGAGGTTGCTAAATGGCCACACAACCTATGTTTAATTATACTAAAAATAGAAAGTCACAATGAACTCAATATATATTAAAATTATAGCTATTGGAAAGCTTGTTTTGAGTAGCATCATCTGCCATTTAAGTTTCAAAAGATTGTTTTATTTGGTCCTTGATTGAGACCTTCAAAGGGAAAAATTTTGCAGATTTTTTTTGGCTTTGGAGAGAAAGATCAAACTTGGAGGGTTCTCTAGAACACCCCTTCTAGCGAAGGGGGTTTGCATGAACCCCCTTCTAGTGAACCCCCCATGGAAAATTTGTCAAAATTTCTTCTTTTTTGTTGATTGATAGGGTTACCTTGAATCAGGTCAAGTTCGAGCGAACCCGTCATTTTATCCGCTTCGCGCGAACATCCCCATTCGCTCGAAAGGGTCGAAAATGAAAAAATTTCATCCACGTGATTTTTATTCATGGCTGAAAGTGGGACACAGCTTTGTGGGATCACCCAATAGCACAGTCATTTTCTATGAAGGATTTGGGTGCAAAAAAATATATTATTGATATGAGGATAACTAGGGATAGAAAAAATCACACATTGACATTGTCTCAGAGTGACTACATAGAAAAGGTGTTGCACAAATTTCAAATGCAAGATGAAAAATTAGTTAGTACAACTTTTCCTATTCATTTTAAATTTTCCAAAGAGATAGGACCCAAGACACAAGATGAGATGGATTACATGTCTAAGGTTCTATACTCTTCAACAGATGGCATCTTGATGTATAAAATGGTGTGTACAAGATCAGATCTTGCCCATGTAGTGGGAGTTGTGAGAAAATACGTGAACAAGCCTAGAACAAAGCATTGGGATGCAGTAAAGTGGATTTACATGTATTTGAGAGGTACACCAACACATTCATTATGTTTTGGAGGCTCCCATTCCACTTTACAAGGCTATGTTGATTCAGATTTAGTAGGAGATATTGATAGTAGGAGGATCACCATAGGGTATGTTTTTACTGTAGGTGGCACAATGGTCAGATGGATTTACAAATTGAAAAAGGTTTTAGTACTTTCAACTAGAGAAGAAAAATATGTTGTTTCTATAGAGGCTAGTAAGGAGATGATTTGGTTAAAAAGGTTGATGGAGGAATTGGACAAGGCACATGAGGATACTAGGTTGTATAGTAGCAATCAAACTGTGATTCATCTTGCATAGAACTTAACCCTTCACTCTAAGACCAAACACATCCAACTTCAGTATCATTTCATATGCTCAATTTTAGATGATGGACAGTTGAAGTTGGAGAAGATACACACTAGAGCAAGAATTATGAAAATATGTTGACGAAGGAAGTAACTTGAGAGAAATTGGCTTCTTGATTAGTTTTTATTGATCTACAAGTGTGATCATAGTGGAAATGAGAAATAATCAAGTCCAGTTGCGTCAATCTAGTGGGAGATTCAAGTATAGAAGTGTTGCTACAAGATCAGTCTCCAAGTGGGAGATTGTTAGTATGTGGTGACTGATCATGCTATACTATACACATTGTTAACGATTTGTGGGGTTAACTCATCAACCTTTTTTAGGGTTAATTTGTTAACCAACATTGGTAAACCTCCTAAAAGGTCTATAAATAGGTGGTGGTGTAATGTTAAATGATCATATTGTAATTTTCTCTTCAGTGGATAATAAAATAAGTGGACAATTGTTTCTCTGGTAGATGTAGCCCATATTGTGTGAACCACGTTAAATCTCTATTTCTGCATTATCTTAATATTTTTTATTTCTCATCTAACATCATCAACTACATGCAATTGGTAATTATGAGATAAGGAATTCTAACATTTCTTTTTCTTTTTCCATTTTATTATTTTTAACTTCATTATTGAAATTTGGTTGTTTTCTATTTAATTGTATCTAGACTTAGATAATCCTAATGTGCATGTTTTTCCAAAAACATAATGCATAAATTTAAATTATGATAATTTTAAATTTAATTCTCTCAATAAAAAATTTAATATTAAAAATAAAAAAATAAATTATTAAATTTAATTAAGATCATATACTATATTTAAGCATTTATCTCTATAACTCATACTCTACAATTTTTCAAAATTCAAACCATGCAACTGCTCATGGTGCTCCATGGGTGTGGCGGCCATGTCATTCTGCCTGAGGAACCTCCTATTGACACTACAGAAGTGTCACTTAGTAAGGGCTCTATTGAACAACCAAAATACTGAGGGGGGGGTGAATTAGTATTCCCAAATTATCAGAATCTTGGTGAATATTAATATTTAGATAATTAGTGAAAAAAATATAAACAACATAAGAAAAAGAGAAAACTAGATTTATTGTGAAAAATTCAAATGGGAAAAATTACAGAGAGGATTAGCTCTAAATATTGTATAAATAGTTATATAATATTACAATGCTCACTCCATTGCACACTGTCGGAGGGCTCACTACAAAAATAGGCTCACTACCAAATGAGATTACAAAATGAACTATTATAATTGAATCTAACATATACATGAATCAATTCCTTTGAAGTTCAAAACATAGACTTGATGCACTTCATTTATCCTTTAAAAATTTGTACAACCTTGATATCCTTCTGCAAACTTACACACCCATCCTAAATCTACTTTCACCTATGTCTCTATGTTTCTATGTATATAAGATAATAGACCAAATACATATGTATATACTATTTTCACCCACATATTGCGTTGTCCAAGTCCATACATTAATTAGTCGACTAGTTTAAATCACCACACGTTTCATCCAGAGTATGCTTCGATTTTTCTTCTACACGTCAGTCAAAATATTTATCAATATAAATATCTACTTGAGTTTAAACGCTTTTTTCATTCCTTAATCCTATCCTAAATTTTTAGTACCAAAAATATTCATGTGATGAAGTGTGGACCCACTAATCAACGGTCATATTCTAAAGAAATAGAGTAACCTACAGACTGAGTTACCAAACCAATAAAGCAACCTGACTAGAGCACCAATCCCCACAAAATATTAATTATAATTATTTAGTAATACCACAACATACTAACCAAAACACATATCCATATCTATATGAGCACAAAAATATGAACTAAAATATTGTTAATTCCATCTCAAAAAGTCTGACAGATTATAAAAAAATAAGTCAAAAAATCTATTTTGACATCAATGAATACCAAAACAACATTATCTTTCATCAATGACAATAGGCTCTACAGAAAAGGTGGATGATGAATTTGTAGATGGAATTATGTCCAATCTAGGATGCAATGACAATATTCATGAGGACTCTAAAATGTCAAAATGTGTGCATTAAAAAAAGGAGAGTCTTGAACCCAGTTGGTAGAAAAATGGCTTTGTCAGTGAAAACCAAAAACATTTGGAACATGATTTATTTCCTAAGTGCTTACAAATGGAGGAAGGAATCAAAATCATGTTTTATGACTCAATTGTGGATCGCATTTTGTCTTCAATGAACAATGATCTAGTTGGGAAGGTTTTCCTTCAAACAGAATATAGATATGGTAAAGAAACAGACATCATTGAAGTATGAGCTTAAAGGAAGTATGACAATATGTGTCATGCATGGTACTCTCTTCTTGTACAAATTTACTACGAAGGATGATCTAGTTGCGATCATTTTTGGGTCATGGACGTAACCACCTGGATTTGGTCTACTCTGACCATATACCCTATTTTCCCTAAGTGTGATCATACCCCCAATTATGTCCATACAACTCTTTGATCAACTGGCATAATTCATTCAAATCAGATTTAATCTCATAAGTGATTCAACCACTAAATTTTATTAATCACCTTAGCCAATCAAAACCAATCAATTAAATCAATTCATTTTAAATCAAACCTGGCTAAGGTAATTAATTTAAGAGGAATTAAATAAATCCCTATTATATCTAATCACTTGCAAAAGCTTATCTTCTAGCCTAAATTAATCTAATTAATTGGCTACAGTCCTAATTAATTATCAAAAGCAATCAAAGGCTTAAATAATTAATTTTCCTATTTTTGAAAGAATATATTAAATATAATTCATTTCATTAATATTCCCCTAAACCCTAACCTAACCTATCTCAACCACCTTAAACCTGGGTTCAAACCCATCCCAACCTATTACCCCAATGCTAAGTCTAATCCTAATCTTAAACCTATCCTAACCCACTTCCTAATGATGTCACATTCCTAAATTTGTGATTAGGAACTCAACCCACTTGAGAAAGTCAACTTTCTCAAGCTTGACTCCCTCTAAATCCACCTTCTCAAGCTTGCTTCTTACACCCTCGCCATGATTCTTAAATGCTCCCATTAATGCATTATTAATGGAGATTCCTCAAGCCCATGCCTCATGAATGCCTTTGGCATTTATGTCTCTTACACCTCATTAATGGGTTTTACACCTCCATTAATGACCCTTGTCCCCCCTCTCTCTCCTCATTTATTCTATAAATAGAATGAGTTTTTTAGCTCAAATGGCCCTTAATTTTAGATTGGAAAAGTATTGTTATACTGTTAGGATTTACATAGATTCATATTACATTTTAGTTTCCATGTTTATGCATTGTTATAATCTTGATTTTTAGAGCTAGAATGCATGCTATTTGGATATCTTTCTTAGTTTTAATTGAATCTGTCATGCTAGGTTGTATATGTCACTGAAAAAGGCAAAATCTGAGGGCCATTATGTTATCTTTCACACTCCTCCTAGTTAGAAAGCAATAGATCAATTTTAGTGGATTTACATGCTTTACTAACCCTATTTTCACTAACGCAATGATCGATTGAAGTGTTGTGTCATAGGTAAAAGGTGCACTATACCACACACATTTCTGGCACCCACCGTGGGGCCTGATTTCAGATTTTTCCTCATTTCAACTTTATTTTTCACTAATTTATCTTCCCAGATTTCAGGTCCAGGCTCGTTTCTGGTAGAAGAAGCTCGCATCTAGGATACACCCTCGCACTACAAAAATCTAGGCTCGTATCTGAGATTTCTCGGGTCATTTTCAGTATAGGCTCACATCTGGTAAATGCTCTATCACATCTGGTAGCCGAGGCTCGCATCTGGTTTGTTGCATCATTTACTGTAATTCTAGGATCACATCTGGTTGAAATTTTTGTGAGTTTCATTACCTAACCCCTAACACTTTAACCAGTTGTTGATTTGATCTTTTGACAGCCTAACTAATGCTTGTAGGTTACTGATAAGGAAGTAGGAAGACTTGGATAACGTGTGTGTTTGCAGGTTTTTTTAAATTGATTTCAGTACTAACCATTTACAAATCTTTTTCAAAACTTAACACATTTTCTCAACATTTGTTAAATCGACTAGATTACTGTGCTCTTTTCCTTTAAGGAAAATTAGAAAATAAGACGTTGGTTTAACACTTGTAAAGGAATTTGGAGATAAATGGACAAATAAACTCACACTTTAATTCATTTTTAGAATCAGTAATTGAACAAGCAAGTCACTAAATCTTGTGGGATAACTGACTAAGTTACATCGCTTAATTCATTTTTGGATCATAAATTGAACAACGCAAATCACTTAACATTGTGGGAAATTGAACAAGAAAATCTCATTGTCTAAGTTTTGGATAAGAAATTGAACAAGAAAATCATCTAACTTTGCAGAATCTGAACAAAACAAATTTTCTTTCATGCATCCTCTTTTCATTAACTTAGGAATATCTAAATCAGGCTCAAAATAGCTTGAGGGAAAAATCTCACGGGAATGACCCAAGTGAGAAAAGGTTTTATGCCAACCCTTCCAACTCACTATAAATAATTATTTCTTCATAGGACAAAGCCTCCGAAGATAGATTCAGTTTTGTTCTTAGAATTTTGACATAATTCCTTGAACATGCTTGGGTATATGTAGAGCGGAGCCGCTTGAATCTTGCTTGCGAGACTACACATATTTGAGTACTCATAGGGCTATACACCTCAATTTTTCCTTGTGCAATTCTATTAGAGATGGTTTCGAATGGATTGCCCCATCATAAAATAATGAACTTCATAGACAAAACTACCTGATTCACCTCCGAAAGGGTGATAATCCTTGTGCAAGGCAAAAAGTAATTTCCCCAAGACACTCATAATATCGTGCCCTCACTTGCATTTGGAGTCGGCTAATACAACATCATGATTGGAGCCATTGCATGCTTGGTGATGGCTATATTCTGATTAGAATTTGAGTGTGTACCTAAGTCAATGAGCAAGGATTTTCATCCTCTACCTAGAAAATAAGGCATAAGAATGTGTTTGTTCCCCTTGATGTATCTGAAAGATCACTAACAAGATAACACCTTCAAAATAAGAAAAAAAATTCAATCCTTGATCTACATGTGTTTTTCACTCACTAGCAAGTCTCCGAACATGATCACAGATCAAACAAACTTCACGCACCTTCAAGACAAAATTTTCAAAACTTACAAAATTTGAGAGAAACATCAGAAACTTGCATCCCAGATTTCCTGGCTTGTATCTGGTATCTTGGCTTGCATCTAGTGTACTTCATCATATCTGGTCAGCACATCATCTCATTTAGGGTTGAAGCTCACATCCTGTGTCATCAGAAGCTCGCATACTATATTTCCTGGCTCGTATCTAGGGGCTCGCATCTAGGACAGTGGGCACTTGCAGATTAGTTTCTCAAAAAAGATTAGTAGATTTGGATACCCTTTTTTCTCATTAGTTTATCCCTGTTGTCTTTTTTGGTCTCCCTGTCGCCATGGAAAAACACTTAGGTAGACATCTACCTTGCATGTCCTGTCAGTTTCTCACAATCAGTCTCAATACGTGTGGTCTATCTACTTTTTACAACAACTTGATTCCCAACTCACTATCAGGGAATTCTAACCCTTTGACACTAGAATCATTTACTTCCACAAAAAAATGAATGATACTTCCACCTAGATGCACTCACTTGAATGATTTGGGACTCTACCTGGCACTATCGAAAAAATTTGATGAAGTTGAGATACAAATACATGGTTAACACAAGATGCAACAAGTACACTTCTAAATAATTAGAAGTACCTCCAAGATCACTACACTTTCAGTGAGGAGAAACATCTCGTGGTTCCTTGTTCAATTTAGATTCTCTAGAAATGGAATGAACCACTCACAAATGGAGTAAGGCTTTTGAGGACTACAAAAATGATAAAAACCAAAAGCACAAAGATAGTGACGAGGAAGAAGAACCACACTTTTACCATCCTTTGTTTGAGTTAGGCAGTGAGGAAGGCATCACTGAAGAAGAATACGATAAACTCAAACAGAGAAAGAAGTTCCAAAAGATAATGGAAAAGATGATTGGCGAAGATAAAGAGAAATAATTTCTCCATCTAGCATCCACTGGCATAAAGTTACCCAAGGATTATGATGTGGAACAACTAAAAGAAAAGGAAGTGTGAACTCCTATATCTATTATCGCCAAAAAACTCACCTTGATGCAAACAGAGCTCACAACTCTCAGATAGGAGAAGGTTAAACCCAAGCTGAAATACTCTTTGGACTCCATTTGTCTATTCCCCTTTGACAAGAGTATTACTATGATTCTGTTTCCTCCTAACATGGCAAGACCAAAATATGACAAATATATGGGAGATACTGATCCACATGACCACGTAAGATAATTCTATTCTTTGAGCATAGAATACATGCATGAACCTATATACCTCATGAGGCTCTTTCCTAGAAGTCTAGGAGGCAACGCCATGGAGTGGTTCCAAAACTTACACCTAAGGTAAAAAATTTTGAGGAGTTAATTCAAAGGTTTATCCAACATTACTCCTATAATATCCAGCATGACGTGACTATGATGCATCTATGCAACACTAAACAAAAGACTGGTGAATCCTTTAAACACTTTCTACAAAGGTGGAGGAAAATATTTGCATGGTATTCAAGAACTACTCTTGAATATGAGAAAATGGAAATATTTGTTAATAACCTGGTACCTGAGTTGAACTACACATTGCAAATGCAAGACTCCCCTAGCTTCGACATGATGATCAAAATTGCCACCCATATCGAAGAAGTGATGGTTAAAAAGGGATAAATTACTCTCCAAAGTGAAAACAAATTTACCAACTCCAACAAAAAATGAAAATGGTGGAAACAAAACAAAAATGTTGTTAATGATGGAGTAGTAGACACATCCAATGTTGGTCCTAAACCTGAGGTGTTCAACCTAACAAATAGCATGCAAGCAAGCAAAGATGCCATGGTAACAACCCATGTACCTAAAGCAAATAACGAGAATAACAGGGGTCGGCCATGGACTTCAAATCCTAAAAGAACATTCACTCCTTTGGGAGAGCCTCTTGAAATTGTTTTAAAGACACTATTAGATAACAAAGTTCTCACAATCCTAGATTCCAAACCATGGGAGTTGGAGTTCAAACCAAGGTGGTGGGACGATAATTCTTACTATTTCTTTCACAAAAACAAAGGACACAAGACTAACAATTATCTTAAACTAAAACATGTTATCCAAGACCTTATTAAAGGAGGAAAGATCAAGGTGGAAGGACACACAACTAACGAAGATCATACAACATTTAACAAGATGTTCCCTAATTATGAGAAAGGGGAAGCATCCAAAGGAAAAGGAAATGAGGTGAACTATGCCTACTCTAAAAGTGATAGTATGATCAACATGCTAGACATTGAAACTAAATCAATTAATGTGATCACTATCAAAGGTGTTCAAAATACATCTTCCCAATCAAATGTTGTGACCCGAAGTCAAGCACACGTCATGATCAAAGGACCCAATTCCTCATCAAAACTAGCAACAACTTCCAAAGTACCCATTGTCACTATCCCTAAATCGACAGCGACAAAACAAATAGTTACTACTCTTGTATAAAAGTACAACCTGGTGGATCAATTACAATGAACCTCTGCTAAAATTTCCATCTTTGAGTTGCTTAAAATGTCCACAATACATAGGGAAATTCTTGAACAAGCCCTACACACCGCAAATGTACCAAAGGACCTTGATATAAATAGATTCCAAGTGATGGTTAATCACATCTTAGTGCCACATTACCTCTTTTTTTAGAGGAAGATGATAAATCATTGACACATCCACATAATCAACCCCTTCATATTGAATTCCTCATTCATAAATCCTGTGTTAGATGCATATTGATAGATGGAGGCGCAGGATTGAATATTTGTACCCTTAATTTGATCAAGAAACTGGATCTTTTAGAATAGACCATTGAATCTAGAAGCAAAATCACTATCAAATCTTATGACAAGGAAGAAAGATCCTCTAAAGGTCATATTTTTCTACCCATCAGAGTCAGGCCAATTGAAAGGAATGTCATCTCTCAAGTTCTGGATCTACCTCTGGCTTACAACATACTGTTAGGGAGACCCTGGATTCATGAAATACAAGTTGTGTTGTCTATCTTCCACCAATGTATCAAGTTCCCACATAATGGAGTGGAAGTGACAATCCCCATAGACACCAATTATACTTGCAACAATATCAAGGCAGGTAGTATGTTTCCGCATAACAAAGAGGCTATAGATGAGATTTATCCTTAAACTACCAAGGACATGGTTAGGAAAAGCTTTGGAAAAAATTTAAAACTTGAAGAAACAGGTATGGGAGAATATAAGCTGGACATGACCCCATCATTAATAGAGCTCCTAGTGTCACCAAGATCCTGTTGGTGCCCAAAAATGCTGAATTGGATTTCCTATGGACTTGCCAATCCAATGTTTGGAAAACCAATTGTTTTTGGCCAACTAACAGGAATGATCGATTATGATCTGCTTCCCCTACACTTCTAGCTCTGCAAGACAAAGGCGGGTGAACCTTTACCTTAACCACTATCTACTATTTTAAGGCATTTTATAGCAGATAACTTGTGTATATAATTCAACCGATCTCTCAAGATGGCAAGTACGCTTGAATAAATCAAATTGTAAGCAACATATCATAAACTGTAAACTAAAATACTTTGAGTAATTGAAAGAATGTTTAGTAAATATGTATGTAAATTGAAATAAAAATATAGATAAGATATCACAAAACTATAACAATGAATTGAATAACTATAATCCAAATAATGATTAGACCAGTGCCTTATTCTATCACGGGCAATAGAGTCAAGATCATTCCAATCTTATGTTCAAGCTCAGAGACAATTTTACAAGAAAACTTATCACTTCAAAGGTGTTATGGAATGTACATGCAACCTAAAACAAATTCATAGATATTTCAAAAAGTTAATACTTCTCAGATGACAGCCCAATTGACCGGGGCATCAATCAA
>MU224113.1:2873602-2889208 GCA_018584345.1 Thuja plicata
TTGAAATATCTTTGAATTTGTTTTAGGTTGCATGTACATTCCATAACACCTTTGAAGTGATAATTTTTCTTGTAAAACTGTCTCTGAGGTTGAACATAAGATTGGAATGATCTCGACTCTATTTCCCATGATAGAATAAGGCACTAGTCTAATTATTATTTAGATTATAGTTATTTAGTTCATTGTTATAGTTTTGTGATATCTTATCTATCTATTCATTTCAATTTACATACATATTTACTAAACGTTCTTTTAATTACTCAAAGTATTTTAGTTTATAGTTTATGATATATTATTTTCAGTTAGATTTCTTTCAAGTTCCTTGCCATACTTGAGAGAGAAGGTTGAAGTGTTTCTTATCTGGTATACAAAGCCTTGTAACTTGAAGGATAAGTCAAGGTATAGGCCTGCTAACCTTGGTTTTGCAGAGCCAAAATTGTAGAAGTTCCAACCTTGCCTTGGTTGTGACTTGTTAGTTGGCCAAATCACTTGGGTTTCCCAACATTGGATTGGCAAGTCCATAGGAAACCCAATTTTTTGATTTGAGCACCAACACATCCAACAAGGAATCCATGATGTCCTCTGTCTGGCATCAGGATACCACCAATCAAGCCTGCTAAATATATAGATAAACAATCATAGTGACTGCACATATAATCCCAGGAAATGTATCTCCTATCAATAGTGTCATCCCGGAAGAAATGATAGGCTGCACCTATGGCAACGAAAAAAGTCACCTCAAATTGTACCTCTCACCCCATCACTAGAACGCAAAGTATACGCCACACATCCTCAGGTGTGACTATCATCTCCCTGGTCGGGAGATGGAAGGTGTTGTGCTCTAAGTGCCATCTCTCGGAAAGAGAAATCAACAACCCCCAATTTACCCCTATATTGGGTAAACCAATCAATGATCATAATCCTACATTGAATAATACCTCCTGCTCATCATCTGACAGTAGTCTGGCCAAGGAAAGCACACACCCTGGGTATGTCCCTCAGAATGCAACTACCTCAAAATTGACCTATTTTTGGCAATAAACGATAAATTAGTGTTCTATCTAAGACAAAAATGCAAAAACATAATCAGCTAAGTGATTCAAGGTCCGCAAAAAGAAGACAGTTCACAATTTGTAAAAATTCTAAATCTAAAACCCAGATGCGATCCTAGATATACAGGGTGTGATATTTTTACTAGATGCGATCCTAGAAAAATAGGATGCAATGAAGAATGCTGGGTACGATCTCTAAAATCCTAGATGCGACCCCAAAAATGGGGTATGATCCTAAAAAAGGGGATACAACATAACCCTAAATTCAACTACCAAAATGGGGCAAACCAGATACGATCCAGGAAATCCTAGATGCGATATAGAATTCCAGGAAATCCTGGATGTGACATAGAATTTTGGGAAAACAGGATGCAATCCGAGAAAAACTGGATGCGATGTGGGTTTGACAGGGTGCGATCCAGAATCCTAGATGCGACCCAGAATTCAACAAGCTCTGAGCTACAAAAAAGCATGAAATTCAAAATTGCAAAATTCACGAGGTAGTTTTACAAGTACTTACCAGAGGTGGGTAGTCGGCTGGGCACTGATGTCGACGGTTGAGCTCAAAATGATGCTTCCTAATAGGGACCACCATCTTCTCTGTAGAGCTCTAGAATTTACTATGGGTAAAAGTGAAAATGAATAGTAAAATGGTGATTTTTGAGATATATATTGGTCTTTTGAGCTATTTAGGGGCTCTAAAATTCCTCCCAGGCAACTGCAACTACATTTTTGTTCTCTTTTTGATCAATTGGGAACCAAATCAAAGGTGCCTAAGGTATTTTATGCAGTATAGTAACATTTTTGAGACAACTCCTAAAAATGCAGAATTTCTCCATTTGTTCTAAAAATCTATCAAATTACACATTTCATCATAAATCTTGGTCTAACATCATTTTATCAGTCTCACCACTCACATTTTCACGCAATTAACTTGGTTCTCATGTGTTTACTCTTAAACACAACCTCATTTCTTCACTTCTTCTAATCTATTCTTTCCTGACCTACCCATTCCTGCAAGTGATACATCATTTCCACAGAGGGATTTTATTTCTTTCCTTTGATTTCGTTCCCGAGGGGGCATGATCACACTATCATCAATCAAATTCTTACTCGAAACAACATTAAAAATGACTTTGTTATCAAACAACTAGGGGCATGACAGTTTCCTTGACTAAGTCAGAACTTTTGGATAGAAATCTTTGGTTCTCATAAGATGCATATCTTGTGTTTCCTCATTTTAAAAAGATTCTTACTAAGCTCCTGGCAGCTTCATATTGACTTTTGGATGACAACCAAGTTCAGAATCAGTATTATCAATCTTTGGATGACAACCAAGTTTAAAATTGGTATCTTTAAGATATTTTATTGAGCTTTAGACAAAAATCATGTTCAAAGTCAATTATATCAGTTTAGTTCAATCAAGTTTAAGACTAATCTCATCAAGGATTTCATTCGATCATGAGTGAAATTCTCAATTTTTCTGAAGTCAAAAAATCAAAAACTTTCTTTGAATCAATATGCTGCTCGCACGTCAATTCAAAGAGGGGAAAATGTAACCACTTGGATTTGGTCTACTTTGACCATAGACCCCATTTTCCCTAAGTGTGATCACACCCCCAATTATGTCCAGACAACTCTTCGATCGGCTGGCATAATTCATTCAAATCAGATTTAATCTCCTAAGTGATTTAATCACTAAATTTTATTAATCACCTTAGCCAATAAAAAACAATCAATTAAATCAAATCATTTTAAGTCAAACCTGGCTAAGGTAATTAATTTAAGAGGAATTAAATAAATCCCTATTATATCTAATCACTTGCAAAAGCTTATCTTCTAGCCTAAATTAATCTAATTAATTGGCTATAGTCCTAATTAATTATAAAAAACAATCAAAGGCTTAAATATTTAATTTCTCTATTTTTGAAAGAATATATTAAATATAAATCATTTCATTAATATTCCCCTAAACCCTAACCTAACCTATCTCAACCACCTTAAATCTGGGTTCAAACCCATCCCAACCTATTCCCCCCATGCTAAGTCTAATCCTAATCTTAAACCTATCCTAACCCACTTCCTAATGATGTCACATTCCTAAATGTGTGATTAGGAACTCAACCCACTTGAGAAAGTCAACTTTCTCAAGCTTGACTCCCTCTAAATCCACCTTTTCAAGCTTGCTTCTTACACCCTCACCATGCTTCTTAAATTCTCCCATTAATGCATTATTAATGGAGATTCCTCAAGCCCATGCCTCATGAATGTCTTTGGCATTTATGTCTCTTACACCTCATTAATGGGTTTTACACCTCCTTTAATGATCCTTGTCCCTCCTCTCTCTCCTCATTTCTTCTATAAATAGAATGAGTTTTTGAGCCCAAATGACCCTTAATTTTAGATTGAAAAAGTATTGTTATGCTGTTAGGATTTAAATAGATTCATATTACATTTTAGTTTCCATGTTTATTTATTGTTATAATCTTGATTTTCAGAGCTAGAATGCATGTAATTTGGATATCTTTCTTAGTTTTCATTGAATCTTTCATGCTAGGTTGTATATGTCACTGAAAAAGGCATAATCTGAGGGCTATTATGTTATCTTTCACACTCCTCCTAGTTAGAAAGCAATAGATTGATTTTAGTGGATTTACATGCTTTACTAACCCTATTTTCACTAACGCAATGATCTATTGAAGTGTTGTGTCACAGGTAAAAGGTGCACTATTCCACACACAATGGACATATGGGAAACATTACCTATTCATCTATAGGTTGAAACCAGATTTTTATCCTGTAGTGAACATAAATAAGACAATGCTAGTGTGTGTTCATATGTCAGGACTCCCACTTGAGTTTTGGGATGAGCATATTTTTAGGTGGATCAGAAGCCTATTTGGTCATTATGTTTCTACAAATGTTGTGACCAAGGAAAAATTTAGGCTAGCTTTTACACACTTTTGTATGAATATTGTTTTTAATAAAAATCTCCCTAATTTTATTATCTTGCAATCCATGTTGGGAAAATTGACCAAGGCATTGGTTTACGAAAATTGTATCTAGTCTATTACCAAAAATATTCTAAATCAGTACATTTGATAGCTAAATGTAGAAGCCTCCCATATAAACCTTTGAAATAGGAGATATGCAGATCCACTATGGAGGGCATAGCTACAGTTGGTAAATCTAGTAGGGAAGGATCAGAGGAAAAAACTGATGAGTACCCTTTAACTAAAGGGTTTCTAAAGTTTACAGAAATCCGTAATATGAATACACAGGGGAGTTAGAGTATTAAAAACCCTTAAAAGGTGACCATACTAGAGGAAGGGAAATCCCCAATCCTACTACTAAAAGCACCTATAAAGTGTTAGGATAATTACCTATTCTTACCACTCCAGGAAACCGTGGAATTAGAGGAAAATGTGGATCACCTAACCCCCTCCCCCCCCCTTTTATAAATCCTATCACAAGGTGAGATTTCTGTATTGAAGTGTTTGAAGGCCTCTAACAAGGCCACTCCTTATAGGGTGATTAAATCATCAACAGGGTCACACCTAACAGTGTGTTATTGTAACCTTTAATAGGGCTCACTTCAGAAGAGTTAATAGTGACTAGTTGCAATTGGTGGTTTTTCCCATATTGGGTTTCCACGTTAAATCTTGGTGTTATCTTTGTACATTTAATTTGCTTTATTTTTTATGTTTCTATAATTAATTACTAAAGGATAATCACAGTTAATATCTTAAGATTTTCTATGTTAACCGAGTGACAGTAGAATATCTGTGTTAACTGAGCAACAGTGATAAATTTGTTTATGACATCTAAGGGACTTGGATTTGTTTTTGTGGTAACTGATTCACCCATCCCCTCTCAGTTAATCAACTCATTTCCAATAATTGGTGTCAGAGCACCAAGTGCTTACAGGGAAGGTTTCAAGGCCTAAGCTAAAATATCAGAGATGTCTTACAAAAGGGAGATCCCTAAGATTAACAAATAAAATTTTGCTGCATGGAAAGATTTGATGAGGTTACATCTATCTACTATTGGAGACACTGGTTTGCAATTCTTAGACCATAGGTATGTGGAAACACTGAGACCTTTGACTGTGGATCAAATGATAGACATGAAGCATCATAACATAATGATGATTTATATAGCCTTTGCACTCAGTTATTCTGTATTTGATGAAGTCAAGGACCGCCCTACTACCTTTGATATGTGGAACAAACTGCATGATATTCATGGAGGAGATGTCAATGTAAAGAGAGCGAAAGAAGAAAGTCTTAGAGGTCAATTTGATCAGATGAAAATGAAAGAAGGAGAAGACATTACAAAATACAATGAAAGAATCAAGAAAAGTGTCAGTCACATCAGAGATGACGGTGGAGTGATTGAAGACACAATAGTGGTTAGAAAGGTATTAAGGACTTTACTTCTTATCTATGCAATTAGAGTTTCAGATATTTAAGAGATGAGATGTAGTAATAGTATAACTCTATATGGATTGGTTGGAAGACTTATAGATTTTTAGTTGGATAACTTTGACTATTATTCTCCTAATCCTAGCAATCTTGAGTCTGCATTAAAAGGTAAATTAAACCTTGGAAAGATGAAAGGAAAATAGATTGACAGTGATAGTGATGATGAATTTGATGATGAAGATCTAGAAATCATTGAAGTATTACTTGCAAGGAGAGCTGCAAAAGGAAAAGGAAAGTACAAAGGAAGAATACCATTGATTTTGTTTTCATGTGATGAGTTTGGTCACATTGTTGTTAAGTGTCCAAACAAGGAAGACAAAGTTGAGAAAAATTTCAACAAGTACAAAGGAAAGAAATATTTCAAAAGATACAAAAGATACAAGGACAAAGGTAAGAAATCTTGTTATATTGCCAAAGATTCTGATAGTGATGAAGATGAAGATGAAATGATTTATATTGCTATTAAGGATGAGTCGGATAATGAAGATAATGAAAAGATAGCACTATAATCTCATATTAGAAATAATGACACTTGGATAATTGATAGTGGTTGTTCTCATTGCATGACTTGTGATCAAACCAAATTTGAACATATTGAGCACTATAATGGTGGGAGTGTTAGTTTGGGAATGATGAACCCTGCTATGTAAAAGATAAAGGTTTTATTTCTTTAACTAAAGTAATCAAATGTGATAATGCTTATTAGGTTAAAGGACTAAGATGAAAACTACTAAGTGTGGCACAATTGAATACCATTGTTTTCAAGGTATAATTCATGAATGGGAAGGCCAAGCTCCTAGTTGGAACTGGTAGGCAAACAAAAGGTAATCTATTCTATCTTGATCTCAATGAAAGCTCATGTTTTATTGCACAAGTAGAAGAAAGATGGTTATGGTATAAAAGGTTATGTCATGTGAACTTTGATAACCTGATCAACATAAGAATGTAAAAAAGAGTAAGAGGTATTCCTATTTTGAATAAACCTAAATTAGCAATATGCAAACAATGTCAAATTGGGAAGATGGGAAAAACTAGCTTCAAGAGAAAGAATTAAAATACAGAAGAAGTCTTGGAATTAGTGCATACTGATTTGTGTGGAGTAATTGGAACAATGAGTTACACATGTGAGAAGTATTAAATTCTATGTTTTGATGACCATTCCAGAATGATGATTGTTATTTTTCTCAAAGAAAAGTCAAAATCTTTTTAGAAATTCAAGTGGTACCTTCTCAGAGTTGAAAAAGAAACATGAAAGAAACTTAAATGCTTAAGATCTGACAAAGGAGGTGAATTCATCTCTAATGAATTTAATGAATTCTGCAATGAAAGAGGAATCAAAAGATAAGTATCTGCCCCAAGTACTCCATAGAAAAATGGGATAACAGAAAGAAGGAACATATCTATTATAGATTGCGCAAGAACCTTGATTATTGAAAAGAATATTGCTACCAAATACTGGAAGGAAGCCATCAACACTGCAATTCACACCTTGAACTGAGTTCAACTGAAGAAACATACTTAGAAGACACATTTTGAATTATGGTATCGCTATAAATCTATTGTTCGTTATTTAAAAGTATTTGGAAGTAAATGTTACATCTTGAAGGAAGAAACAAATGAAAAATTTGATGTAAAAGGTGATGAAGGTATATTCCTAGGCTACTCTTGCAAAAGAAAAGCATATAAATGTTTGAATCTTACTACTCATAAAGACATAGAAAGTGTGCATGTAAGGATTAATGATTTTTAAGAAAGCAGTGAAGAACAGAGCAGTAAAGAGCCCGAGGACTACAAAAAATTTGGGTATTATGAACCTAATACTATAACTAAGACACAAGAAATGGTAATTGGATAGCATCCCTGTCAACCATTGAATTCATCTGTACAAACTCAAATAGTTCAACCTGAGTTGTAGACTGTGCAACCTGAGCTGCTGGTAGAGGAAACCGAGTCACAGACAGAGGGAACTGATTCACAGATAGAGGCACCTGAGTCTTAGACAGAGGTGCCCTAGTCTCACACAGTTGAACCCAAGTATCAGACAGAAGAGAAGAACAAAACTTTTGATCATGGTTAACCAAGTGGAATAAGCCTAGAATTAAGAAGGAAGGATCTTGTACTTGCAAAATATGTCAGAAGGCATCATGCACATGAACAAATAATTGGAGATTAGATAGAAGGTGTAATGACAAGGAAAAAAATCACAGGTACATGTTTGCTTAGTGAAATTGAACCTAGAACTATTAAAGATGTATTCAATGATGAAAGTTGGATAGAAGCCATGAATGAAGAAATTGAGCAAATAGAAAAGAACAAAACATGGACTCTTGTACCTAGACCAAAAGATAAGAATGTGATTGGTACTAAGTGGGTTTTTAGAAACAAGATGAATACAAAAGGAGAAGTTTCTAGAAAAAAGGCAAGATTAGTATGTAAAGGATATGCTCAAGAAGAGGGTATTGATTATGGAGAAACTTTTGCACTTGTTGCAAGACTTGAAGGAGTCAGAAATCTTCTTGCATATGTTGTACATAAAGGATACAAGTTATATCAAATGGATGTAAAATATGCATTTCTGAATGAAATTCTTGAAGAAGAAGTCTATATTGAGCAACCTAAAGGTTTTTTAGATCCTAGAAAAATGAATATGGTTTGTAAACTACACAAAGCATTGTATGGATTGAAACAAGCTCCTAGAGCCTGATATGAAAGATTGCATGGTTACTTGATAAGTATTGAATTTTAGAGAACTAATGATAATAGTAGCTTGTACATCAAAGAAGGACCTCAGAACAAGATACTATTAGCAGAAATATTTGTGGATGATATATTGTTTACTGGTTATGATAATTTATGCAAAGCATTCTATGAAGCTATGAGTAAGGAATTTGAGATGTCTATGTTTGGTGAAATCAAATTCTTTGTTGGTTTACAAGTTTATCAGATGAAGGATGGTATCTATATTACTCAGTCTAAATATATCAAAGAGATACTGAGGAAATTTGGGATGGAAGATTCCAGACCAGTTGGAACACCCATGCCTACTGGACATAAGTTGTCCAAATATGATGATTCAAAGGAAGTAAACCAGACTACCTACAGATCCATGATTGGTAAACTTCAATATGTTGTTCACACTAGACCTGATATTGCATTAGCAGTTGGTATTGTTGCAAGGTTTTCAGATAATCCTAGAGAGAATAATTTGATGGCTACCAAAAGGATTATGAGATATCTTAAGGGTACTGAAGAGTATGGATTATGGTATCAAAAAGGAGGAAACTTTGATTTGAAGACTTTTACTGATGCTGATTGGGTTGGAAGTGTTGATGATAGAAATAGAACAAGTGGTGGAAGCAGAGTATGTTGCTGTAGCAGTAAATTTTTCAAATATCATTTGGTTCAAATAACTATTATCAGGTATGAAGGAAGAAATCAAAGAACCGGTTATTATCTACTGTGAAAACACCAGTGTTATTAAAATTTCAAAGAACCATGTGATGCATACTAAGACTAAACATATTTCAACAAATTATCACTTCTTGAGAGAATTGGTTCAGGACAAGGAAGTAAGATTGGAATATGTGAACACAAAAGAACAAATTGCAGACATATTCATAAAACCATTACCTAAGGATGCATTCTTGTATCTTAGAGGAAAGCTAGGGGTAATTCCCATAATTGAGGCTCACTAAAACACAAATTAGTGATGCATCAACTGAGCTACAGAATATAATTAACATGTTGATGCAGATATTCAGAGCTTATTGCATATAAATCAGTATAGATAGGTACATTACAACTTCATTGGATATATATATATATATATATATATATATATTTCAGTTGGTGTCTTTGGCATTGGTTTTCAAAGAGGGAGAGATTACTAATGTCATAAAGATTACTAATGGAGAGATTGATGACAGAGGGAGAAACTTTATCAGAAACATAGATTAATGTAAGGGGGAGAAATCTGTATTTCAGTGATTGTGATGACAGAGGGAGTTTTTGGATGAGAATAAGAATGAAGCAAAGGAAATTAATAAAATTTCATTATTATGTCTGTTGCTCTATAAACTCTTTGTATTATGACATGTTGTGTTGCCATCAATGCCAAAGAGGGAGATTTTTTATGACAATTATTCAATTGTGTATCGTCATTGATGTTTACACAAGTATAGTGATGTTTACACAAATGTCTAATCCTATCCGAGCACAGTGAGTTCATGCCAAGCACTCTTGGGAATTGAAGAAGACCAAAGTGATTTTTTAGTTCTAACCGAGTTCACTCAGGCATTACAGTGTTGGTTGGGTATTGAAGGATTTCGGTGTTGACCAAGTTAAACAGTTAGTGTCAGCCGAATTACAACATTTTATATTTTATGGTTAATTGGTTATATGCAACTCATAGACATGAGCTTTATTATTCATTTGGAAGGATATTAAGGCCGAATTGACAAGGCTTATCATATATATAAGGTCAAGTTTGGATTTAATATGTGTCAGTAAGTAGAAGAGATATGTGTTTATGACATGAAGAGTGAAGGAAAAATTAGATGGGATTCTAATTGAGGACAGAACACACAGTGTTGCAATAGAATATCCGATCAGTGAGGATCAAGTAATTAAATCCAGAATAGAGTAAATAAGAAAAGATGGTTTCTTATCAAGACATGTCAATCCATTGTTACTCTCTAACAATTGTAGCAGTGATCAAAATCTCTTAACAGTATTTTATAAATTCTCTCACAAGATGACATTTCTGCATTTAGGTATTTGAAGACCTCTAACAAGGCCACTCCTTACAGGGTGATTAAATCCTCTAACAGGGTCACACCTAATAGTGTGTTATTATAACCTTTAACAGGTTTGGCTCCAAATAGGGCTCACTTTAGAAGAGTGAAAAACAATGACTAGTTGCAATTGGTGGTTTTTCCCATATTGGGTTTCCACGTTAAATCTTGGTGTTATCTATGTATATTTCATTTGATTTATAGTTTATGTTTCTACAATTAATTACTAAAGGATAACCACAGTTAATATCTTAAGATTTGCTATATTAAATGAGTGACAATAGAATATCTATGTTAACCGAGCAACAGTGATAAATTTGTTTAAGACATATAAGGGACTTGGATTTGTTTTTGTGGTAACTGATTCACCCCTCCCCTCTCAGTTACTCAACTCATTTCCAATAGGGAGGTATCCTAATTTCTTCCTCAACTAGTTTCTTGACAGTTAAATTTACTTCTCAATTTGATTTTTGGTGTCTTGTTAATGTTTATGCCCCAAACTCCTAGTCAGGGTGAAAGGAGGTCTTGGAGGAGATCTCTTCATTGGTCTGAAATGATCAATATTTTCACTAGATAGTTGCAAGGATTTTTTATTCCCTTCTTTTTTCTTAAAAAAATGGGAGGGTTGGCTAATTATTCTGATAGAATGGTGGACTTGGAAGACTTCATATGCAAAACTAGTCTTTTTGATATAGAGTTACGGGTCATATTTTTTCTTGGTGCAATCATAAGAAGGTAAACCACATCTTCCAAGTCAGATGAGATAGATTTTAAGATTTTACTAATTGGGACATTGGATATAATGCCACTTTAAGGACCCTCCCTAAGACAGTGTCATATTACAATCTTATTCTCCTTGAATGGATCAACATGCCGGTGATGAGTCACATTCTATTTTTTTATGAGATCATGTGGGAAATGCATCTAGATTTTAGAGAGTGTATCCAAAATTAGTGAAACACTCCACTTTAGGAGACCCCTATGGAAAAAATTTCTCAAAAACTTGACGTAATAAGAAAAAATGTGAAGGGTTGTATAAAAGTTTACCTTTGGTGACATATTAGTATAGAAGAAGGAAATCAATTCTAGATTGATATAAATTCAATAATAGATGGATAAATCCAAGGTGCAGTGATTAAATGAGGGTGATAGGAATTCTGCCTAGTTTCATAGGTCTTCCAACAAGTATAGGAGGATGAATACAATCCTAAGCCTTAAGAGTGACTGAAATTTTGAAATCAATAATGATACCCAATTGGTCTTGATATATTTGAATTAGTTTTGCAATGGTTTTAGGGGAGATAACAAATAAATCAATAAGATGTTTGAGGACCAATGACTTCATTGTCTACCTACTGCCATTGATTCTACTGATAATGCCTAGATTCTTGCGTAATTAAAGGAATATGAGGTTAAGAGTGTTGTGTTCTATATATGGGCGTACAAATTCCCAGGATTGGATGAATTTTCACATCCTTTTTTTAGGAGTTTTGGGATATTTTGGGCTTGATTTTACCATGGCAACCGAAGACATCATGTCCAAACTGATAAACTGCTAAAGAAGTTGTATAAATACTCTATTTCCCTAATTCCTAACATACAAGAACCCAAAATACTCTTAGAATTTAGAATTATAATCGTATGTAATACTATTTACAAAATCCTCTCTAAGGTGTTGGTTAACAAACATGTCTTAGATGGCTTCATTAATAAACAACCAGAAGGCATTTTTCCGTAAAAGATAGATTCTTGATGTTGTTGTTATAACTCATGAAGTCATTCATTTAGTGGACATGTGTCCTGAACCTGGGATGGATTTTAAAATTGATACCTCTAATGCATATGACAAATTAAGTTGGGACTTCTTATTCAATTTTCTAAGAAAAATGGATTTCAGTGATAGAATGATTATCTTAATTAGATAGTGTGTAACAAATATTAGATATTTTAGTATTATTAATAGGGTCCCTATGGGGTCCTTTTGGTTGACTAGAGTAATTAGGCAAGGTGACCCCCTGTCCCCATGTCTCTTCATTATCCTTGCTAAGGTACTAGGAATTTTTTTTTAAAGATTGGTTGACAACGATAAGCTGGAAGGGGTTAAGATTCCTTCCACTATACTATCATCTATCCTATAACAATTTATGGATGATACAATATTGTTTGGAATAGCTTCTATGGTGGAAGCAAGAGAATATAAAAAAATCCTTAATCAAGATGTGGTAGTCTGAGGACATTATATAAACTTTGATAAAAGAAGCATTTACTTCTTAAATACCATGAACGAGATACAAAATAAAATAAAATCATATTTTTCTGCCAGAGTGTTGTTCTTCTTGGAACATATCTAGGTTTACCTCTTACTATCAGAGAGGTATCCAAAACCTTTTGGTGCTCAATTTTAGAAAGATTTCAAATGAAACTTTCAAGATGGAAATGAAAAATTCTTAGTAGTGCGGGTAAACTACAACTGTTGGTGGATTCCTTGCAAGGTATCCTTGTTTATTTCCTTTCCTTATTTATGTTTTTAGGATCTATGGTAGAGAAAATTGGAATAATATAGAAAACCTTCCTACAGATAGGCATGGACAAGAAAATAACAATGAGACTTGTTAACTGGGATACATTATGTTCCGCAAATAATCTAGGAGGGCTAGGAAAAGGAAAAAAATCCTTATTGAACAAAGCCCTCATGGCTAAAATTGGATGGTAGTTGGATCTTCATATTGCTAATGGGTGCAATATTATGAGTCTCAAATTTCTTAATAATGAGAAGTTTCATAGGTTTCTTACTACCCTTGGAATCCCAAGTGGTTCTAAGATAAAAAACAATATCCTTAAATGTAGAAATATTCTTTAGATTTTCCTAAAATTGTAGATTGGAAATAGTGCTAAGATACAGTTTTGAGAGATACGTGGATTGGGGATAAGGATTTATCTTTGTACCAAACTTTCAGGGACATTTGTCGTACTGCTAAGATATTGTTTGGACAATGAGTGGCAGGTTATCTATCACCACCAAATTCTTTGAAGAATATTTCACTATGTTGCCTCAATCATCCCCACTTGCTTCAAGTGCCCACAAACCTGAAAATAATATTAAATCAAACTAGAATATCCGTATTCCAAAAAGCGTATAATTTCATCTAAATAAATAATCCCAGGGGAGATTTCACTATCAAAAATTATTATTATTTACTACTAAAGGAAGGCAACAACATAGGATTCTAGTGAAAAGTTTGGAATCCCCATCTTAGTTCCAAAATCAATTTCTTCATGTGGATAGATATGCATATAAAAATAAACCCACAAGATAATCCAATTAAGCATGGAGTTCATCTCCCTAATCACTATTTCCTATACAAACATGAGGAGGAAAATATCCCTCGCATATTAATCCATTGTAATTATACACAAACCTTATGGAGTATGGTACTACAGAAGCCATAAATTCTTTGGGTTATGAATGAAGATTTTAACCAGTTAGCTAAGGATTGGTTAGGGACTTCTCAGAATCCTCTTATTAGATAATTGTGGAAGTAGAACCCCTCCATCTTGGTTGGAGCATATGGAAGGAGGGGAACCATAGATTTTGGAGAAGTCTTTAGAAGAATTCTTTAGATCCTTTTACAATCTGCTTAAGGAAAACCTTACGATTACTACTTGACCATGCTCTTCCTTTCCTTCTACTAGATGACAAAGTTTCTAGGAATTGGGGTCGATCTGGCTCTTATGCCAGGTTTGATAACTCAAAAATATTGAGGAGGAAAAATAATAAATAGATTCCAATAGACCTGGGTGGTATATAAGATAAATTTTGATGGTGTTGTAAGACAATCCCAGGGAAATTTTGTAGTGATCTAGGAGGGGTGAGGGGGTTATAAGGACAAGCTTTGGTGAGATGGTGGTAGTCTACAATGGTAATATTAAGGGAAACACAAATAATCAAGCTAAAGGGATGGCTTCACTACGTGGTGTTAAAATTCCCCTTTAAATTGGGATAATTAGGGTCTTCTCTATAGAAAGTGATTCTAAACTCATTGTTGATTTTATCAAAGGCTTGTCTAGGGTCAATTATTCTATTGAATGGATCGTGGGAGATATCAACAAACAACTTTTGGGCTTAGATTTTTTTAAGAAAATTAGTCATGTCTTTAAAGAAGGTAATATTGTTGTTGATGCCATGATAGCATTAGGTTGTTAGTGTTAGAATAGTCCCAAAGCATAACTGAGAGGGGGGGTGAATTAGTTATCAACTAATTAAATTATTTTCTTCTTTTAATTCCAGAATACAATAAAGTAAATGCACATTCAGATAACACAATAGACAACACCACAATTTGGTTACGGGGAAACCAAATGGTAAAAACTGCGGTAGGAATTAACACTCACAATGAACTATACTTGCTTATAATAATCTCTGTTAGAAGATCTTGCAACCCTGTTAGGAGTTGTTCTTTACAATGCAATAAGTATAGTGACTTGGTTAAGGGTCTGACCCTGTTAGGATTCTTTTACAAATAACCCTGCTAAGGGTGAGGACTCACTGTCCAAAAGCTCACTGCTTCAATGGTGAAGGCTACAACCTTCTGTAGAAAAGATATGCACTATATCTGATTGATGAATTGTAGAGTAGACCTGCTATCTTGATCAGTTCCAATGTATTGTAATCTTTCACTTCTTCTTCACATAGATCCTTGATGAATGAAACACAACTGATATTCTTCTCTGTACATTTTATGTCTCTTATCTTCTCATTCACACTTAGCGTTCCACAAATGAACTACTATAAGTATCTTCCTCAAAGTATGAGATCATGGGACTTGTTAGGCAACTCTTCATAACATCCTTGTCATCTTAACTAACCACACAAGCATAATTACAACTGCACAATATAAACTGAATAGACGCGATGCTTCACTAAGTCGGCCTCACCAAATTAACTCTAACTTTTCAATCTTGTTAAAACACGTTTGGCACCTTTAGATAACTATCTTCAACTCATAATTAAACTTGAATATACAAATGCATATCCCGAAGATAGGTGCAACTCAAGAACCAATGCAATACATTGGCTCTATATAGACAACCTCCAGAAACTGTAACTATTGTCTAACAGAATTACACAACACAACTGAAACTTAATATCCGAGTCTGCGTGTATGAACAAAACATAAACAACATGTCTACAACATGAATATAACCATGCAAGGCTTGATAACATCATTCTGATAAGTACATATAGAACACTGTTGTATATTATATGTTGTCATCAAT
>MU224113.1:2890930-2916097 GCA_018584345.1 Thuja plicata
CCATGTGTCATTTTTTATTATTTGATCTAATTCTTCTTCCATTGCTTTCTACCAATCAGAATCCTTGCAAGCATCTTCAACATTTAAAGGTTCAATCTATGAAAGTAAACATACCTCTTCATCCACTATTAAACTTTTTTCTTTAGATCTAGTCAAAACACTGCTGCTCTGATCTCTAATGATATCATCTTTTGAATGATATCTAGATGTGAATTTTGAAACTTTAGGTGTGACATCCTCATTTGTAATCTGTGATACTTCTTTGCTTGATTCAGGTTCATTACATGATACATCAATGCAATCAAACATTTCTTCAATAATAATGTCTTTACTGTTAGGCCTGGGTTCATCCTTAATCATAGGTGCATATTCATAGTACCTCTCTTGAACCATGAACTTCTCATCAATCTTTACATGAGTACTTTAAATTATCTTCTTTAATCTTAAATTGAAACATCTGTATGCTTTTATTTTAGTAGAATAACCAAGGAAAATACCTTCATCGCTTCTAGCATCAAACTTACCAACACCATCATCTCTCTTGATGTAGCACTTGCTGCCAAAGATTCTGAAGTATTTTACCGTAGGTATATTACCAAACCAAAGTTCATAAGGTGTCTTATCTGTGCCTGGTCTTAGTTGCATTTTGTTGATAGTATAGATTGTTGTATTGATTGCATCTCTCCAATAGGTATGTGCAACTTTTCCTTCAATCATCATAGTGTGCATTGTATCAAGTATGATCTTGTTCCTTCTTTCTACTATCCTCATCTGCTGAGGGGTTTTGGGTGCACTCAACTGTCTTTTGATTCCATGTTCTTCACAGTAGTCATAAAACTGGTCAGAGGTGAATTCTCCTCCTCTATCAGATCTTAGATATTTTAGTTTTAATCTAGATTCATTCTCAACTTTGGCTTTGAATATTTTGAACCTCTCAGAGGCTTCAGACTTCTCCTTTAAGGACACAACCCACATCATCCTTGAAAATTTTTCAAAAAACAAAATGAAATGCCTTTCTCCGTAGTATGATCTAGTCTGAGTAGGACCACATAAATCTGTATGCACGAGGTCTAACTTGTTTTCAGCTGAGATTTGCTTGCTTCTAAAAGAGCTCCTTACTTGCTTTCCCATAACACATTCCCTGCACATTGTATCAATTGGTCTTGCAATACTTGGAAGGTCTCTAACTTCCTTGACATTGCTTATCTTTACTATATTATCAAAATTGATATGACAGAGTCTCTTGTGCGATAACCAACTGTCATCCACTTTTGCAACAAAACAACTTATATCTGAATTGAGCTGAAAAACATTACCTTTTGTTTTTGAGTTTGATGCAATCATGTATCCTTCTTTGTTGATAATAATGCATTTGTTGTCTTTGAATTTCAAATGATAACCTTTGTCAAGTAGTTTTCCAACACTTAGTAAATTGTGATGTAATCCATCAACATACAGAACATCATTTGTCTTATTCTTTCCATCCAAGGTGATAGATCCTCTGCCTATGATAGGTTTGGGGGTGTTATCTCCAAATCTAACCATACCACCTTTGTACTTGTCTAGATGAAAAAATATGTCTTTATCACCTTTCATGTGGTGAGAGCATCCACTGTTAATGATCCAATCAGTTATGATGTCTGATTTGGAAATTAGGGCTAACTCTTGTGCTTCCTTTTCACCTTCAATGCCCATTTCCTCAAGCAATTTTTCCATGTCTTTAAGGGCAACAAATCCAATTTCATCTTCTCCTAAATCTTCATCAGTTAAACCTTCTTCAGTATGATAACATTCCTTTCTATATTTTAGTTTATAATCAGATCTGAATTTCTTTACTCTTGTGGGACACTTGGATGCAAAGTGGCCAATTTTGTTGCATGAAAAACATTTGAATGGAAACTGTCCTCCGTACTTGCCTTTACCTTTCTTTTCTATTTTAGCAATCAAGGCAATGATTTCTTCTAGTTCTTCATCAACTTCTTCTTTCTCAATATTGCTAGAGATGTGTAAATTTTTCTTACCATGAATTGAGGCTTTGAAGGTTGTTTCACTTTTGGGTTCAATCTTCAGTCTTGATATCTCAAATGCAGAGATTTTACTGATCAAATTCTCTCTCTTGAAGTCTTGTGAAAATTGCATGGTTTCCTCTAGAATATTGATCTTGTTCTCATAGTATGTTGTTAAAGTAGTCAACAGCTTTTCCATTATGTCTTCTTCTAATATTTCTCCACCATTATTTTTGATTCTAGAAACTACTTCATTTATCCTCTGATTGTAGGCTCTGATGTTCTCTTTAGGTAACATCTCAAGATTGTTGTATTTCTTTTTCCATGTCTTCCTGCGTGCATTCTTTGCTTGGATATCTCCTTCAAACATGTCTTCTAAATACTTCCATATTGTGTATGCCTTGTCTAATTTCTTGATCTTAGAGAATTCACTATCAGATAGTGCACTTATAGGTCTTCTTTGGCAACTGCATTAGCTGTGAATGTATCCTTTTATTTACTAGTAGCATCATCTCTTGAGAGGTCTTTTAGAGAGGGAATAACAACTTCTTGTGTGGCTATCTCAAAGATGTCAAAACCAACACACTGTAGATGTGTCATCATTTTTTTCTTCCAATCCTGATAATTCTCTCCATCAAACTTAGGACTCTCTTTTCTAAAGTATGCCATCTGATCTACCTTAAGCTATTAGGCTTTCTCTTCAAGGCACTTGGCTCTGATACTAATTGTTAGAATAGTCCCAAAGGATAACTGAGAGGGGGGGTGAATCAGTTATCATCTAATTAAATTATTTTCTCATTTTAATTTTAGAATATAATAAAGTAAATGCACATTCAGATAACACAATAGACAACACCACAATTTGGTTACGGGGAAACTAAATGGTAAAAATCCCGATGGGAATTAACACCCACAATGAACTATACTTATTTATAATAATCCCTGTTAGAAGATCTTGCAACCCTGTTAGGAGTTTTTATTTACAATGCAATAAGTATAGTGACTTGGTTAAGGGTTTGACCCTGTTAGGATTCTTTTACAAATAACCCTGTTTAAGGGTGAGGACTCATTGTCTGAAAGCTCACTACTTCAATGGTGAAGGCTAACACCTTCTGTGGAATAGATATGCACTATATCTGATTGATGAACTATAGAGTAGACTTGTTGTCTTGATTAGTTCCAATATATTGTAATCTTTCACTTCTTCACATAGATCCTTGATGAATGAAACACAACTGATATTCTGCTCTATACATTTTCTGTCTCTTATCTTCTAATTCACACTTAGCATTCCACAAATGAACTACTATAAGTATCTTCCTCAAAGTATGAGATCATGGGACCTGTTAGGAAACTCTTCATAACATCCTTGTCAGCTTAACTAACCACGCAAGCATAATTACAACCGTGCAATATAAACTGAATAGACGCGGCGCTTCACTATGTCGGCCTCACCAAATTAACTCTAACTTTGGAATCTTGTTAAAACATGTTTGGCACCTTTAGATAACTATCTTCAACTCATAATTAAACTTGAATATACACACGCATATCTCAAAGATAGGCAAAACTCAAGAACCAATGTAATACGTCGGCTCTATACAGACAACCTCCAAAAACTGTAACTGTCGTCTAACAAAATTACAAAACACAACTGAAACTTAATATCTGAGTCTGCGTGTATGAAAAAAACATAAACAACATGTCTACAAAATGAATATAACCACACAAGGCTTGATAACATCATTCTGATAAGTACATACAAAACACTGTTGTATATTATATGTTATCATCAATGACAAACATACAATCAACTAGCTACTAGAAGTAAATCTCCAACAGTTAGTTATCTTACAGTCCCAATATCATCAAGATGTATGCCACAAGTAATCTTAACAAATATAGCCCGCTTGATAAGTTATATTATTTATCTTTTTTAGCCTTTACCGAGTAGAAACAAATAAATTTAGAGTTAACCAACAAATCCAATTTCAATGATGTATAATACAAAATATCAATGTAATGAATCATATACACATTTGACACATAGATTTTAATGTGGAAACCCAAAATGGGAAAAACTACCTGGGACTAGTAACCCAAAATATTTTCACTCTTCTAAAGTGAGCTCGGTGAAGAGCCAACCCTATTAAAGGTTACAATACACACTGTTAAGTGCAACCTTGTTAGAGGATTTAAAACTAATAGTTTGTCTTTTGACGTAGCACTCACTATGCTATCAACAAGAAAAAAATTTGATACTCTTGAGTATCTCAATACAATAAGGACTGTTAAATCCCACTCGGTTAAGAGATTTTCTGAATCAACGGTTAAACTGATACAGTAAATGATCTATTCAAAATACAACTTTGATTTTCAAATATTCAGATCTATTGTTATTTCTATAATACCTCTTTGATCAATATACACTTCAGTTCCTTTTCTTTCTTTATTTATTCTTCTCGGTGAATGCTCTATCCTCTGTTGCTCAGTGCCTGCAGAATTCCTTAGCTCTGTTCTTCAACCTTTATGATCAGATCTGCATGAAGAATTCTATCTTCACACAAAATATATTTAGCATTACTCTCTTGATAATGAATTCCTTGTCTCTTTATATAGACATGATTAGCCACTCAATCTCCTTGTTTTTATCGTAGATCTCTTCTTGATTCGTAAAACTTGTCATGCTTTTATTTATCCCGTAAAGATCTCCTTTAGTTTTATTCCATAAATATCTCCTTGATAACTATGAATAAAATGTGCTTTAAATCTCCTTCTTTGCTTTAGCTTAACTTATCATTGAAAGTAAAGAAAACAATCAGTTAATCCCTAAATTTTAGCTCTGCCAACTAAGTAGTTTTGTCATTCTTTAACCCCAGTTTTGTTCGGTCATCATCTCCAGTTGTGCTCGGTCATTAACTCTAGTTACTATGGTGCTCGGTATGCACTTGCTTGGTTACTGTTGTGCTTAGTAAACACTATGAACTGCTCAATGTTCACTGTCACTCGGTGTATATAGACTTTCTATGTTTTAACGACCACATAAACTTTTTCTCTTTAGATCTTCAAGGTTATGACAATAAGTGTATGACCAATCAAACCATATCAAGTTGACATCAACTTAAATACAATACATTAACTAATTTAATGTCTTGCATTCACTTTTGCAACTTGGTGATCATGAACTTATCATCTTCAAACATTCAATCAGTTATTGTTCATCAATCTCTCCCTTTGGCATTGATGGCAATATAATATGAAATATGCACTATAAAACATGCCATAAAATACCAAACTTATTTTTTTATAACCAATTCAAATATCTGAATCTCGGCAATCTCTTCTAGCTTAAAATTTAATATGTTTAATAACCAAAAAAATGTTTACCATACAGCTCCTCCTGTAGATTTGATTCTATTGTGTTCTCTCCCTTTCTTCATTCCCTTCAATGGATAGGTGTAGAAAGTATGTCTTATGATTCTATCTCTGCCTTTCTTGTAGATTCTCTTCTCTCTTTTTTGGATAGATGTGTAATGTTAACTCTCTCCAAGTCTCTCCCTTTGATGGATGGTTATTTCATTGAATATTTTCTCTCCATTGAATCTTAATCTCTTCTCCCTGATGGATATTTCATTTAATCTCTTCTCCCTGATGGATATTTAATTTAATCTCTTCTCCTTGATGGATATCTCATTGAATCTATCTCTCCCTTTGACAACAATGCCAAAAAAATATACAATCTTTCTCTCCATTTAGTGGACTGATACATCATAGTAGTACATATCTCAGCTTGCATCAACATGATTAATCTTCTAATAATGTGTAGGCTGATGCAACCTCTTAGTCAACTTAGTGACCAGTAGACAAGGGATGAGCCCCTAGTCTATTCCTTAGGTTTTGTGAATATGTCTACTAGTTTTTCTTTGGATTGTACATATTCCAGTATCACCTATTTCTCTTGTACTTGTTCCCTTAATTAATGATACTTAATAGCTATGTGATTTTTCTTAGCATGCATGACAGGGTTCTTTGAAATGTTTATAGCACTTGTAATAGATAATTACTAGGTAATGAATTTCCTCATTCATACCTTTCAGAAATTGTTTGATCCATGCAATGTTAGAGAAATTTACGGCATTAGCTACATATTCTTCTTCTGCAGTTGATTGAGATATGCATCCTTTATTTTTACTTATCCATGTGACAAGTCTATCACCCATAAATAATGTTCATCCTGTAGTTCTCTTTCTATCATCTATGTTTCCAGACCAATCAACATCAGTATAAACTTGTAGCTCAAATTTTCCTTCTTTATTGTACCACGAACCATAGTCTTCAGTATTCTTCAGATATCTCAAAATTCTTTTAATAGTAGTCATGTGTGATTCCTTAGGGTTAGCAGAGAATATTTCAACTATAGCAACTACATGTGCTATATCAGGTCAAGTGTGTATAACATACATTAGTTTAACAATCATAGATCTGTATAAGGTCTGATTTACCTCAGTTGTCTTGTCCTCCTTTGTCAATTTACACCTGGTTTCCATAGGTGTTCCAACTAGTTTTGAGTCCTCCATCTTTAATATCTTCATAACTTCTTTGATGTATTTGGATTATGTGATGTAGATGCCTTCATCCTATTGTAGGATCTGTGGACCAAGAATAAATTTGATCTCTCCAAACATTGACATTTCAAATTCTTTTCTCATTTCATCAGCAAATGACTTGCATAGCATATTATTACCTCCAAATATGATATCATCAACAAATATCTCAGCAATCAAAGTCTTATCATCAGTATCTCCTTTCAAATACATATTATTGTTGTCACTTGTTCTAACAAATCCAATAATAATGAGATAAGAGTGAATTATTTCATACCATGCTCTCACTTCTTGTTTTAATCCATACAAGGCTTTGTGTAGTTTACAAACCATGTTCCTCTTGTTAGGATCAAAAAACCCTTCTGGTTGTTCAATATATACCTCCTCTTCTTACTTCTTCTAGTCTAGAAATAGGTGCAAAGGTTTCTCCATAGTCAATACCTTCTTCTTGTGCATAGCCTTTGCATACCGGTCTTGCTTTGTTCCTTGTGACTTCTCCATTCTCATTAAGTTTGTTTCTGAAAATTCATTTGGTGCCAATGAAGTTTTTGTCACTTGGTCTAGGTACTAATGTCCATGTTTTATTCTTCTCAATCTGTTCAATCTCTTCATTCATTGCACAAACCCATTCTTGATTCTCAAGTGCAACATTAACAGATTTAGGCTCAAAATTACATATCAAACATTTATTGTTAAGTGACTTACTTCTTGTTCTCATTCCTGATCTTTTGCACCCAATGATCTGGTCTTGCGGATGGTGTTTTCTGACATATTTATCAAGTATAGGTTCAAATTTTTGTTCTTCATTTTGATCTTCACCACTCAGTTCAACATTGTGAGCATTTTCCTGATTCTCGGTGTGTGCAGCCTGTTGCTCAGTTACATTGTTCTGTCGCTCAGGCAAGGTGTCAGGTTCATCAATGTAGACAAATCTATTGTAATCTTCAGGTTCCTTTCTACTTTCCTCATCATTTTTCTCAGAAAATTCATCCACCTTATCATTTGCACTCTCAATGATTTTGTTAGAAGATTTGTTTAGACATTTATAAGCTTTGCTTTTAGTATAATATCGTAAAAATATTCCTTCATCACTTTTAGAGTCAAGTTTCCCATTTCTATCATCTTTCAGTATATAACATTGACTTCCAATAATTCTAAAGTAACTCACATTTGGTGTGTATCCATACCATAGCTCATAAGGTGTCTTATTTGTGTCTTTCTTCAATTGAACTCGGTTCAGTGTATATACAACAATACTTATAGCTTCTCTCTAGAATGTTTGTGTGGTGCCTTTTTCAATCATCAGTGTTCTGGCACAATCAACATTTGGTCTATTCCTCCTTTCAACAATCCCATTTTTATGTGGTGTTCTTGGTGCAGAAATTTGTCTTGTAATCCCATGCTCATTACAAAAGTTAGTGAATTCATCAGAAATAAATTCTCCTCCTCTATCTGATCTTAAACATTTAAGTTCTTTTCCACTTTGTTTTTCAACTTTAGCTTTATACCATTTGAACATCTTAAATGCTTCAAATTTCTCTTTTAAGAAAATGACAATAATCATCTTTATTTTCATTGGTCCACATAAATCAGTATGGACTAACTCTACAATAGCATTAGATGTGTAGGTTTTTCTCTTGAAACTTGACTTTGTCAGTTTTCCTTTTTGATAATTCTTGCACATAACATGGTCGAGCTTTGAAATACTCGGTAAGCCTCTCACTTTTATTTTCTTACTTATCTTAACCATGTTGTCAAAATTCACATGACATAACCTTTTATGCCACAACCAAACATCTTCATTTCTAGCCAATAAATAAGTGGTCTCAATATTACCAAGATAGAATAGATAACCTTTTGTTTGTTCACCAGTACCGATCAAATTTCTTGTTCCATTATAGATCATTGCCTTATTATTCTCAAATGCAACTTGGCGTCCTGTGGTTTTCAGCTCTGAAACACTCAATAGAATATAGTTAAGTCCTTTCACCCAATATGCATTTTCACATCTGATCAGTTTATTCAACATGATGGTACCTTTTCCTTCAACTCAACAAGGTGATTCATTACCCATCCTAACTGATCCACCATTATAATATTCAAAAGTTTCAAAATTTTCTTTATCGCCAGTCATGTGATGAGTACAACCACTATCAATAATCTAGACATCAATTTTGCTAAATTTAGATATGAGTGTTGTTTCAACATACCTTTCTTCTTCATCGGAATCATCCTTCATAGCAACAAATACTACCTCAATATCTTCATCATAATCAGTGTCATGATTTTCAGCTTTGTTCTCAACCAGGTAACAAGCCTTCTTGCCTTTGTCCTTGTAATCTTGGTTATCTCTTCTGTCAGAGTGTCAGTTGCTTCTATAGTCTTGGTCATCACTTCTTTCATACTTCTTTTCATAATATCTGTCATTTTTTCTTTCATCCTTTCTCTCATTAGGGCATCTAGTAGCAAAATACCCAATTTCTTTGCAATTAAAATAGACTAATGGTAATTTACCTTTATATCTTCCTTTTCCTCTATGTAATATCATATCCATTAGTGCTTCAAGTTCATCAAGTTCTTGTTCATCACTATCACTGTCACTATCATTTCTCATAGTGTGTTTGGTACTAGATTTACTTATTTTCATAGAAGACTTGAATGCAGACTCAATAGTAGGTAAGACACTATTGTCATAGTTGTTCATCTCAAATGAAATAAGTCTACCTATCAAACTATCAAGAGTAACATTTTTATTAGCTACTGCTCTCATTTCTTGAATTGCAGATACTCTAACAGCATAAACATGAAGTAAGGTTCTCAGAATTTTACTTACAATTATTTCTTCCTCAAGAACTCCTCCTACTCCACGGATAGCATTAACAAATTTTTTGATTCTGTCACTGTACTGAGTGATTTTCTCCCCATCTTTCATTCTCAGGTCATCAAACTTTCCTCTTATACTTTCAGTTTTAGCCCTCAGCACATTGGTATCTCCTGCATGTACTAGCTTGAGTTTGCCCCAATTTTTCTTTGTAGAGGTACATGATTTCACGTCTTCAAATTTAGCATCGGTTAATGAAGAAGCAAGTTCTATCCTCATATAATTGTGTTCATGTTTCTCTCTCAATTGATCAATAGCTAGAGGTCCAGTAGGTGCAACATATTTAGTATCCAAGTGTTTTGTAACATCATTTCCAATACCAGGTAGATAAAGTCTTATCCTTCTTTGCCATGATGCAAATTTGTCCTTGTTCAACTTAGGCACATCTCTTTTACTCATCTTTTGATCTTTAGGTTAAGTCCCTTTAAAATTTTCTTCCAAGCACCAAATCTCATATACCAATTGTTAGAATAACTAATGGGGGGGATGAATCAGTGGCCTTAATAATATTTTTAAAAGATTCAACCAAAAAATTATCTCTTAAATATAATACCCTCAATTATCTTATAGTCCCAATATCATCAAGATGTATGCCACAAGTAATCTTAACAAATATAACCTGCTCGGTAAGATATACTGTTTATCTTTTTTAGACTTTACCGAGTAGCAACAAATAAAATTAGAGTTAACTGACCAATACTGTTTCAATGATGTGTAAAACAAAATATCAATGCAATGAATCAAATACATATTTGACACATAGATTTTAACGTGGAAACCCAATATGGGAAAAACCACCTGGGACCGGTAACCCAAAATATTTTAACTCTTTTGAATTGAGCTCGGTGAAGAGCCAACCTTGTTAAAGGTTATAATACACACTGTTAAGTGCAACCTTGTTAGAAGATTTAAAACCAAAAATTTGTCTTTTAAACCTAGAACTCACTATGCTGTCAACAAGAAAACCTTTTTATACTCTTGAGTATCTCAATACAATAAGCACTGTTAAATCCCGCTTGGTTAAGAAATTTTATGAATCAATGGTTAAAGTGATACAGTAAATGATCTGTTCAAAATACAACTTTGATTTTCAACTATTCAGATCTATTGTTACTTCTATAATACCTCTCTGATCAATATGCACTTCATTTCCTTTGTTTTCTTTCTTTATTCTGCTTGGTGAATAATTCATCCTTTGTTGCTCGGTGTCTGTAGAATTCCTTGGCTCTGTTCTTCAACCTGTATGATCAAATCTGCATGAAGAATTCTATCTTCACATAAAATATATTCAGCATTCCTCTCTTGGTAATGAATTCCTTGTCTCTTTATATAGACATGATTAGCCACTCAATCTCCTTGTTTTTGTCCTAGATCTCTTCTTGATTCGTAAAACTCACCATGCTTTTCTTTATCCCGTAAAGCTCTCCTTTAGTTTTATTCTGTAAATCTCTCCTTGATAACTCTGAATAAAATATGCTTTAAATATCCTTCTTTGCTTTAGCTTAACTGATCATTGAAAATAGAGAAATCAATCAGTCAATCCCTAAATTATATCTCTGCCAACTAAGAAATTTTGTTTTTCTTTAACTCCAGTTATGTTTGGTCGTCATCTCCAGTTGTGCTCGATCATTAACTCTAGTTACTAAAGAGCTTGGTATACACTTGCTTGGTAATACTTGCTTGATTACTGTTGTGCTTGGTAAACACTGTGAACTGCTCGATGTTCACTATCACTCGGTGTATAAAAACTTTCTGTGTTTAACCGACCACATAAACTTTGTCTCTTCAGATCTTCAAGGTTATGACAATATGTGTATGACAAATCAAACTATATCAAGTTGACATCAACGACAATACAATACATTAACTCATTTAATATCTTGCATTCACTTTTGCAACTCGGTGATCATCAGCTTATCATCTTCAAGCATTCAATCAGTTATAGTTTTGTTGAAGAAAATTATTCAATTGTGTATTGTCATTGATGTTACACATGTATATACACTTATGTAGTGATGTTACACAAATGTCTACATCCAGACCGAGCACAGTTGGTGAATGGAAAGAGTTTATTTAGTGTTGACCGAGATTAGTCAGATATTGAAGATGTTGAGTATTGACCGAGTCACTTGGGCATTTCAGTCATGGTCAGGCATTAAAGAAACTCAGTGTTAACTAAGTTGATTATTCAGTGTCATCCGACTAACAGTGGTTTACATTCTATAATTAATTGGTTATATGAGGCCGACTGAATTATGATTTATTACTTATTTAGAAGTATATTCAAGCTGACTTGATAGGGCTTTTCATATATATGAAAGGTCAAGTTTGGATTGAATGAGTGTGTGAAAATTTTGAAGACAAGTAGAAGTGTGGAATTCTGTGATATGAAGAGTGAAGGCGAAATCAGATGGGATTCTGATTGAGTACAGAACACTCAGAGATGTAATAGAATATTTGATCAACAAGGATCCCTTTATAATTAGAGCAAAGATTTGAATCAGCAAAGATAGTTTCTTACACATACAGGTCAATTCATTGTTACTTTCTAACAATTGTAGCAGTGATCCCAAATCTCTTAACAAAGTAAACTTAACAGTCTTTTTGTAAATCCTCTCACAAGGTATCATTTCTATGTTGAAGTGTTGAAGACCTCTAACAAGGCCACTCCTCACAAGGTGATTTAAATCCTCTAATAGGGTCACACCTAACAGTGTGTTTTTGTAACCTTTAACAGGGTTGGTTCCTAACAGGGCTCACTTCAGAAGAGTGAAAAATAATAACTAGTTACATTGGTGGTTTTTTATCATATTGGGTTTCCACGTTGAATCTTGGTTTCACCTGTGTATATCATAAAGATTGCTTTGACACCCAAGTTACAAAAGAATATCTTAATTGGTCGAGTAATAGTGTTATATTGTTTAAGACATCTAAGGGACAAAGGATTTGTTTAAGAGTAACTGATTCACCCCTCCCCTCTCAGTTACTTATCTCATTTCCAACAATTGTTATAAGAGTTTCAAGTGCTTTCAGAGAAGGTTTCAAGGCCTAAGATAAAGATCATAGATGTCTTACAGAAGGGAGATCCCAAAGATAAACAAAGACAACTTCCTTGTGTAGCAAGAGCTGATGACGCTACATCTATCTACTATTGGAGATGCTAGTTTGCAATTTTTGGATAGAAAATATGTGAAACCAACAACAACTATGACTGTGGAACATATGATGGAACAGAAGCTTCATAACATAATGATGATTGATATAGCTTCTTCACTTAGCTAATCAGAATTTGATGAAGTCAAGGACTTCCCTACAACCTATGATATCTGGAAGAAATTACATGACATTCATGGAGGAGATGAAAATGTAAAGAGAGACAAAGAAGAAATTATCAGAGGACAATTTGATCATATACAAATGAAAGAAGGAGAAGACATTACAAGATACAGTGAAAGAATCAAGAAGATTGTGAGTATCATCAGAGCTACAGGAGGAATAATTGAAGATACAATAGTGGTCAGTAAGGTATTAAGAAATTTACTTCCTATATATGCTATTAGAGTTTCATCTATTCAATAGATGAGGTGCAATAAGGATATAACTCTAGATACATTAGTTGGAAGGCTTACAACTTTTGAGCTAGACAACTTTGACAATTATTCTCCTAGCTCTAGCAATTTTGAGTCTACATTCAAAGCTAAATTAAACCTTGGTAAAAAGGATAGATACTCAAAAGGGAAGAAAATTAAAAGTGATAGTGATGATGAATTTGATGATGAAGATCTAGATATCATCGAAGCATTACTTGCAAGGAGAGTTTCCAAAGGAAAATACAAAGGAAAAATGCCATTGATTTATTTTTCATGCAATGAGGTTGGTCACATTGTTGCCAAGTGTCCGGACAAAGAAGACAAAGATGCAAAAAAGTTCAACAAGTACAAAGGAAAGAAAGATTTCAAGAACTACAAGAGCTACAAGAACAAAGGTAAGAAGTCTTGTTATATTTCTAAAGATTCTGATAGTGATGAAGAAGAAGATGAAATGGTTTATATTGCTATTAAGGATGAGTTAGATGAAGAAGATGAAAAGACAACACTTTTCTCACATATTAGTAAAAATGACACATGGATAATTGATAGTGGTTGTTCTCATCACATGACTGGTGATAAGACCAAATTTGAACATCTTGAGCACTATGATGGTGGGAGTGACAGTTTTGGGAATGATGAACCCTGCTATGTGAAAGGAAAATGTTGCATTCCTCTGACAGAAGGAATCAAATGCGATAATGCTTATTGGGTTGAAGGACTAAGGAGAATTAATATACTGAGTGTAGCATAGGTGAAAAACATTGGCTTCAAGGTAGAATTCATGAATGGTAAGGCCAAGCTCCTAGATGGTAAAGGCAACCTATTTGGAACTGGCAGGCAAACAAAAGGTAATCTATTCTATCTTGATCTCACTGAAAGTTCATGCTTTATTGCACAAGTAGAATAAAGTTGGCTATGGCATAAGGTCATGTCATGTAATTTTTGATAATCTGTTAAATATAAGAAAGAACAAGAGAGTTAGAGGTATTTCTATTTTGAAGAAGCCTGAGTTAGCAATATGCAAACAATGTCAAATTGGAAAGATGAGCAAGACAAGTTTCAAGAGCAAGAATTACAATACTGATGAAATCTTGGAATTGGTACATACTAACCTTTGTGGACCAATTAGAACAACAAGCTATACTGGAGAAAAGTATTTTATTCTATTTGTTGATGATCATTCCAGAATGATGACTGTCACGTTTCTTAGAGAAAAATCAAAAGCTTTTCAGAAATTTAAATGGTATCTTGCAAGAGTTGAAAAGGAAACAAGAAAGAAAGTAAAATGTCTAAGATCTGATAGAGGAGGAGAATTCATTTGTAATGAGTTCAATGAATTCTATAATGGAAGAGGAATCAAAAGACATGTATCTACCCCTGGTACACCATAGAAAAATGGAATAGTAGAAAGATGAAATAGATTCATTATGGATTGTGCCAGAACCCTAATGATTGAAAAGAATGTTGTTGCCAAATACTGGAAGGAGGCCATCAACACTACAATGTTCACCTTGAACTGAGTTCAACTGAAGAAAGGTAGTAACCAGACACCTTTTGAATTGTGGTATGCTTATAAACCTAATGTTCATTATTTCAAAGTATTTGGAAGCAAATGTTACATCTTGAAGGAAGCAAGAAATGGAAAACTTGATGCAAAAAGTGATGAAGTAATATTCCTAGGCTACTCATGTAAAAGAAAAGCATACAAATGTTTGAATCCTACTACTCATAAATTCATATAAAGTGTACATGTCAAGATTGATGAGTTTGCAGAAAGATGTGAAGAGAAGACCAGTAAAGATCCTGAAGACTATATGAACTTTGTGTATCATGAACCTGACACTATGCCTATGACTCGAGCAATGGTGATTGGACAATAGAACTATCAACCACTAAATATACTAACACAAACTATACAACTTGAGTTGCAGAATATGCAACCTGAGTTGCTGGTAGAAGAGACTGAGTTGAAAATAGAGGGAACCCAGTCTCAGGCAGAGGGACCTGAGTCACAAACAGAGGAACCTGAGTCACAGATAGTGGAACCCGAGCATCAGACAGAAGAATAGGAAAGAATGTTTGAGAATGATACACCTAGTAGATCAAGTCCAGAATCAAGACTGAAGGATCCAGTACTCTCCAAGTATGTTAGAAGGCATCATGCACCTAAGAAAATAATTTCAAATCAAGCAGAAGGTGTAATGACAAGGAAAAAACTAAAAGGTACATGTTTACTTAGTGAATTTGAACCTAGAACTGTTAAAGATGCATGAATGATGAAAGTTGGATAGAGGCAATGAATGAAGAAATTGAGAAGATTGAGAAGAAAAAAACTTGGACTCTTGTGCCTAGGCCAAAGGACAAGAACGTCATTCAAACCAAGTGGGTTTTTAGAAATAAGATGAATGAAAATGGTGAAGTTTCTAGAAATAAGGCCAGACTAGTTTTTAAAGGATATGCTCACGAATAGGGTATTGATTATGGAGAAACTTTTTCTCCTGTTTCAATACTTGAAGGAGTCAAAACTCTTCTGGCATATGTTGCACATAAAGGATACAAAGTATATCAAATGGATGTGAAATCTATATTTCTGAATGGAGTCCTAGAAGAAGAAGTCTACATTGAGCAACCTGGAGGATTTTTTGATCCTAGCAGAAGGAATATGGTTTACAAGCTGCACAAAGCATTGTATGGACTGAAGCAAGTGCCTAGAGCTTGTTATGAAAGACTGCATGGTTACCTAGTAAGTATTGGATTTCAGAGAACTAATGATAATAGTATATTATACATCAAAGAAGGACCACAGAACAAAATATTGTTAGAAGAGATATTTTTTGATGATATATTATTCATTGGATATGATGACTTATGCAAAGCATTCTCTGTATCTATGAGTAAAGATTTTGAGATGTCTATGTTTGGTGAGATCAAATTCTTTGTTGGATTACAAGTACATCAAATGAAGGATGGCATCTACATTACTCAATAAAAATATATCAAGGAGATACTCAAGAAATTTGGGATGGAAGATTCCAAACTTGTTGGAACACCTATGTGTACTGAATAAATTTTTTCTAAGGATGATGATTCAAAGGAGGTAGATCAGACCAACTATAGATCCATGATTGGAAAATTGCAATATGTTGTTCACACTAGACCTGATATTGCATTTGTAGTTGGTATTATTGCAAGATTTTCAGCTAATCCTATAGACAATCACCTAATGGAAATCAAAAGAATTTTGAGATATCTGAAGGATATTGAAGACTATGGTTTATGGTATAAGAATTGTGGGAACTTTGATTTGAAGACATTCACTGATGCTAATTGGGCTGGAAGTGTTGATGACAGGAAAATCACCAGTGGTGGAGCTTTCTTTCTTAGAAAGAGGTTAGTGTCTTGGACTAGCAAGAAACAGAATTGTATCTCTCAGTCTACAGCAGAGGCAAAATATGTTGCTACAACAGTGAACTGTTCAAACATCATATGGTTCAAGCAGCTATTGTCAGGAATGAAGGAAGAAGTAAAAGAACTAGTTATTATTTATTGTGACAATACTAGTGCCATTAATATTTCAAAGAATCTTATGATGCACACCAAAACCAAGCATATAGCAGTAAAGTATCATCTCTTGAGGGAATTGGTATTGGATAAAGAAGTAAGGTTGGAATATGTGAGTACTAAAGAACAAGTTGCAGACATATTCACCAAACCTTTACCTAAGGATGCATTTTTGTATCTTAGAGGAAAGCTAGGGGTGCTTCCCCTAACTCAATCTCACTAAAATATAGTTTAGTGATGCGTCAACCCGAGCTATAATGAAGATCTATTAGTTTATGCAGGTACATCAAAGCCCATTGCAAATGAATTAGTACATTCAAGTACATTAAAACTTCAAAGAGAAATAGTATTGACTACTGGTATTTAGTATTTGTGGAGATGGAGTCTTTGGCATATGTTGTCAAAGAGGGAGAGTTTGATATAATACAAAAGAAATTAATCAAGAGACAGAGTTTGATGTCAGAGGGAGAAAAATTAATCAAGAGACAGAGTTAGATGAAAGAGGGAGTTTTTGGATGAGAATCAGAATGAAGCTAAAGACATTAAAGAATGTTTTATGTTTCTCTACAATTATTTGTATTATGACATGTTGTGTTGCCATCAATGCAAAAGAGGGATATTGTTGAAGACAATTATTCAATTGTGTATTTTCATTGATGTTACACATGTATATACACTTATGTAGTGATGTTACACAAATTTCTACATCCAGACCGAGCATAGTTGGTGAATGGAAAGAGTTTTTAGTGTTGACCGAGATCAGTTGGGTATTGAAGATGTTTAGTGTTGACCGAGTCACTCGGGCATTTCAGTCATGGTCGGGTATTAAAGAAACTCAGTGTTAACCGAGTTGATTATTCCGTGTCAACCGACTAACAATGGTTTACATTCTACAATTAATTGGTTATATGAGGCTGACTGAATGGTGATTTATTACTTATTTAGAAGTATATTCAAGCCAACTTGACATGGCTTATCATATATATGAAAGGTTAAGTTTGGATTGAAGGAGTGTGTGAAAAAATTGAAGACAAGTAGAAGTGTGGAATTCTGTGATATGTAGAGTGAAGGAAAAATCAGATGGGCTTCTGATTGAGTACAGAACACTCGGAGCTGCAATAGAATATTTGATCAACAAGAATCTAGTTATAATTAGAACAGAGATGTGAATCAGCAAAGATAGTTTCTTACACATATAGGTCAATTCATTGTTACTTTCTAAAAATTATAGCAGTGATCTCAAATCTCTTAACAGAGTAGACTTAACAGTCTTTTTTTAAATCCTCTCACAAGGTAGCATTTCTATGTTGAAGTGTTGAAGACCTCTAAACAAGGCCACTCCTCACAGGGTGATTTAAATCCTCTAACAGGTTCACACCTAACAGTGTATTTTTGTAACCTTTAACAGGGTTGGCTCCTAACAGGGCTCACTTCAGAAGAGTGAAAAATAGTAACTAGTTACATTGGTGGTTTTTTCCCATATTGGGTTTCCACGTTAAATCTTGGTGTCACCTGTGTATATGTTATTTGTTTCATGCTTTATATTTCTACACTTAATCACTAAAGTATAATTGCATTAGATATCATAAAGATTCATTTGACACCCGAGTTTTAGAAGAATATCTTAATTGTCTGAGTAATAGTATTATATTGTTTAAGACATATAAGAGACAAAGGATTTATTTTGGAGTAACTGATTCACCCCTCCTCTCTCGGTTACTTACATCATTTCCAACAAGTTCATCATAGGTTGTCAAAGTAACAGCCTGGGATGTCGGATAAATAAATAATCCCTCCCAAATCATATTCAAACTCTCTTTAAGGGAGAGAGATCAATTGCTAATACTAACGGATGACCTCTACTTTTGGCCACTATAGATTCTACTATGCATAAAAATGTTTTGGACATGTGATTGTAGATGCACTAATTTTGAAAGTTTGAGGTAGGAAAATTTTGATTTGAATGGGAAGTTGGTAACTTAGAAACAAGACTTGGTGATGTGGACTAGTCAAAGGGGTTGGGGTGGTCATGTTACAATTAGTAATATCAAGTTGAGGACATGGCAAGGGATGAATTGTAGAAGCCATTTGAACCTTGAGGAGGGCCCTATAATGATGCAATGATATAATTTCATGGTGATGAATAGATTCCTAACTAATGAATACCTTTTATTTGTTAAATGAGTCTGTATATCGTATACGGTGGGAATCCACCCCAAAAGGCCTTTGTGTATTGCAAGGTATTGTCCACCCAAGTGGAGTATTTTAAGGGGATAGATAAATGATTACACCCATTCTAGAAAACAAGGCTTAAAAACATCTCTTTTAATAGCTTGTTTTTATTTACAACAAGTTTCCATAATTGTGTTCAAGTTTGTGATTTTGAAACCTGGGTGGACCTCTCTACAAATATTTTTTTTTGTGTTTCTTAAGATGAATGGGGACCGTTTTTACATTAAGCCTAGTAAGCACAATGAATTCAAGAATGATGCCAATGTGTGGCATATTTATAAAGAGAGGAGTTTCTAATTTTATCGAGACCATTAATGGCTATGATGAGGGTTTTCCAATGCAATTTACTACCTCCTAGGAGGATAGGTGTGCTACGATGGGAGGAATTTCTTTTGAAATCGGTGAAGAAGTGATAGCACTGACCATTATGCTATCCATATAAGGTAGAAAGTGGAATAAAATCATGACCTTATTTCCTTCCTATTTTTCCTTTTGAAATCCTTAGAGATCTCATTTAGGAAAGATGTTGAGGCTACCAAAAATTAGGGTAAAAAACCCATTCCACTGCATCATGACCTAATATATAGGTTGTATATTTTTCACTTGGTCCTTGTCCACCAAAACCCATTATTGTCCAAGAAGCCCTCAATTTAAGCTCCCCTCTACATACTAATATATTTCATGATATTTACTGAAGCAAAAAGAAGTGTACATGTTATTATAGTGCCTCAAAATTGGCTTCTCTATTGGGGACACCTAAAACTCCCACACCATCTATGATTGCTTTGAAACTTTATATTTTAAAAAGTAAGGATTATAAAACTTTGATTACCATTAAGAGGAAAGTAAACCCCCCTCATCCAATAAGCCTAAATTATCCATTCTAGAGGTGTTAAGTAAGGAGGAATGTGAGGCTAGGGAAGAATATAGAAAAAATGAAAGCAACCCAGAAAGATCTCACAGGCTAGCGACACGCTCTGTGGACAAATGTGAAACAACCCAACTGGTCAATTATGATTCAAAAGAGGAGGAAGAGGATCAAGGGAGTGGAAAACCTGTGAGGAAGTGTGAGATGGAGGAGAATGTTGATGAAAAAGGAGGTGAAATGGAAACAACTGAAAGTTAACATAGTAACTGTATGAAATAAAGTGTGTGTCCACTTAACTAAGGATACAATATCAGAGGAGGAGAATGCTAACACGACTGTTGTAAAAGGAAACTACACCGACCACCAAAATGTGGCCACTGAGTTGATCACACTGAAGATTGAACTGGGTTGGTTGATGACTAAGGTTCTCAACCTGTAAAGGAAGATGGGAAGTATCTTTAGGTTCAACCTCCATGTGATGCATAGCTCAACTACTTCCCTGTGCGTCATGCAAAGAAATGTGTTGGGAAAGGACACTAATAGAAAAGGAAACTGCAAGGAATTGCTCAAGTTCATAACTGAGGATTGGAGTCATGTGCTCCATGAAGATATATGCAACATCAAATCTACTAGTCATGCACCTTTATCTTGATTTTTATTGTTGATACTATGAAATGCCTAAGGGATTTTGTCATAACTCTTTCTATTTTTGTTGGTAGACAAAACTATGGCTTCAATATAAACATTTTAGTAATGTTTAGTTTACTTTTAGATATTTCTACTAGTTTACTAGACTATGGTTTCAGGGTGAACATTTTGGTTACTTATAATTTCCTATTAGTTTTAGTGTTGGATATGTTGGTGGACTGTGTTGTTAGATAAAGCTTACAATATGTTACTCAACTCTTTTAGTTTTTTATGTTGATTTTATATTAGTTTGTTGTTGATTTCTGGTTGTTAGTCTGACGCCTTTAAATTGTGGATAATTATGTAAGGGACAACACCCTTGTTTTACTGCTGATTAATATAAAAAACATCATATACACAACCATAAATTTATTCTATATAATCTTTCAATATAGAATAAAAAATGTAATCTTATTTTAGTCAATATAAATTTCCTAAAGTGAAATAAAAAATATCATTATTAATTTTCTACAAGTTTCTCTCTAAGAAAGCATAGTGTGAGGAATGAGTAAAAGAATTCCATTTGTATATCATTTACATATTTTTATTTCAATATTCACCCTCAATTTAGAAACATCTTTTCTATTGCTATGTTAAAAAATAAAATAAAAAATCATGTAAGTATTCTTATTTTGATATTCAAGCTAAATAATTTATTAAAACTTATAAGAATTAATTCTTACCAATTCCTTTACATATATTATTTTGACATCACAGCTGGATAATTCACGCTTATTTACATATATCAATTTTTTGCAATTTTACGTTCAATTTGGAAACATAATTTTTATTGTTATGTTAAAAAGTTTAAAAAAAAAATCTTTTAAGTAATGTTATTTTTATGAGTAATTTATTAAAACTCATAAGACATTCTTATCAAGTACATGATTATGATGTTTTCAAAAGATAAGGCTAGATTGATCTCAACAACAAAAACCAATCACGATACTTTTAAACTCAATAATTTATTAAAATACATAAGAAAACCAATCACAATACTTTTAAACTCAATAATTTATTAAAATACATAAGAACTAAATCCTATTAAGTACATTGATATTTTAAAAAATAATGCTAAATCTACCCACAACAATGATTTTAATCAATAAACATACTTCTTAATCAAAAAATAATTATTTATAAAAGTACATTTAAAATCAACAAATTCCACAAATTAAAAAAAAAAATCTATGATACAAACTTTCCATTAACAAAAAGTGACATTTACCTAACAAAAATAAAAAAACATTTTTATGGTCAACATTTATACCATTAAATTAATTATTTTCTGTTTATATATATGTAACCCAATTACATTGGAACTCTTGTTTTACCTTTCTATCTTATCATAAACTCAAATACTTTTGTATCATTGAATTTCCAAAGCTAAATAATGTTCTTCATTTTCATATTGACAAAAAAATTATGCAAATGGGTGACAGAATTTGATTTGCAATCTGATATGCCGTGCTTAGCTTGACAAACAATACTATCATTCTTTTCCTCAGAAGAAAATGCTATCTACTTTAAACTTATGATTAATTCAAATATATTAAAAAAAGTTATCAAGAAGACCCACACGCAATCTTCTGGATATGATTAAAGGTTCAAATCAATCTTTTTCCAAAGGTCTTTCTCCTTTAATAATACACATGGCAGATTGAGACTCCAATATATGTAAAAACATGAATCCTGTTTCTATTTTGATGGATAACACAGCCGATTTCTTTCCATCACTTCACTTGTATTCTTTATCTTTATTTTTAAATATTGCGTTCCATTAACAAAATGTGATAGAATTTTATGCATGATAAAAAGGATTAAAAAAGGGTTTGTTTCAATTATTTATTTATTTTTAATGTAAAATTCAGACATATAAAAGTAAATGAGAGAGCAGACAGAAAATTTATGATGTATGATTTGGGTTTTTGGAAGAAGGAAGACTTTAGCTTTCACTTTTGGATTTCTTATCCTCTTGTTTATGTCTAGTGGATTATTATACGGATATTCATACATATAAAAGTAAATGAGAGAGCAGATAGAAAATTTATGATGTATGATTTGGGTTTTGGAAGAAGGAAGACTTTAGCTTTCACTTTTGGATTTCTTATCCTCTTGTTTATGTCAAAGTGGATTATTATACGGATATTATAGTCAAAGTGGATTATTATACGGATATTATAGTCAAAATCAAAGTGTAGGACATTCATATGGTCAATAACGTTGCCCTTCTCTTGTATGATTGTGATGTTGTCTTTAACAATGCCACAACTCATATAGGGGAGAGGACCTGGTAGTTGAGCGCGTTCTAATAGTTGTGATAGTAGTTGTTAATTAAATACCCACACTTACTGATTTAATATCCAATATTTTAAACAACATTGTACCAATAGTTATGACTTTAAAGTTGCTTTTGATAATGATGACTACCCATAATTGAATGAAATGTGCTCATTTTCCTAAAAAGCAACCAATAGTGTGATGCCACATCAGTTGTACAAGTATGGGGGTCCCTAATACACTACGATTGGTCTCACTTTTTTTTTGGGCTGTTTTGGACACATTGGCAAAAAGCATGTTGATGTGGCATCATATTTGATGATGTGGCCCTGAAACCTTAGTTATAAGTAGGGGACTTGTCAGGTAAGCTGTTGTTAGAAAATGGGAGTGATTTGAAATTTCCATGTAGGATTTTGAGAACCGCGAAGTTAGGGTGCTCAACTACCGGGTCCTCTCCCCTATGTTATCAAAATTAAGTATTTGGATGGGATGGTGCCATACACACCTTTCGAGCCTTATCTTGAGGGATTTTAGAAGGCACAACTTCTTCACTAGCAATTAAGTCAAACACAAAGATTTTAAGTATAATAAATGACTAGAGAGTGGTTGGTAGGTGGGTTATGCAACCATGAATAATAAATGAGTTTTTTTGTTGTAAATATTTATTGTCGTGCTTGTGTGTTGCTAATTACCATTGTATGCCATTAAATTTCTTGTTAGTCGATAGACTTCCCTTGTGAGATTGCTTGCAACATAAAGTTGTCTCGCACCAGCAAACAACTATCAAAAAATGGTTTTCAGACTGCCAATAAATGCTTTTGGGTAATGGTTACAAACAGATGTCAGAAACGTAGTCCCATGAAAATTAAAACCCTGCAATATAGACAGTCTGATCGCGTGCAGTTTGAATCACGTGCAGCAGTAACTTTTGTCCATTCTAAGAGATATAGACAGAAAATCCACCGATCAGCCTTTCATCACTTGTTGCCTATGGTCCATTTTCTCGACCCATACTTGGTCTCCCCTGTGGCTTTCACATTGTCGTGCCCAGCGCTGACGATCCCTTCGTTGTCCCGAGTCGTACTGAGTCGGGCTATGTTATTCTTCTTCCCTGAGCCCTTCCCTTCGGTAGTCGATACTCTCCACTTGCTCTCCCCATAGTCAGTTTTCCTTGCGGCTTGCACATTGCCCTCCCCACCGTCGATGATCCCTTTGTTGCCTGCTTTAGCCATTCTCTTCACTTGAGAACTCATTTTCAAACCAATAATCCTTCTGCAAATGCTCACAAAGCAAAATCTATACAATAAACTATGAGGATGGATGGTGAACAGAGGAGTATTTAGTTGTACATCGGCTATGAAGAATCATGGATCAATCTTGTTACAAAACCGTTGAGATTCATGTCATAGTAAAAACTATTATAAACAACTAAATATCTTATCAAAAGTAGGGTTTGCTGGTCTGAGCAAAAGCACAGGAAATTTCCCCTTGTTTTACCGCAATTGTTTCTGTAAATCCACATAAAATCCCCTGCTGGTTGTTGACAAAGTCTGTTTCCAAAAATTTACATTTCTTGCATTTCTTGCATTTCTCGGCAAGGAAAGCAACATTTGTGTTTCAAGGAGGGAGAAGATGTAATTTCAGGAAAAGCTACTGCTTCTTGTGATGACGATAATCTTGCAACTGCATTATCAAACAAGATGTCAATTGGCGTTTTCACAAAGTTCCTCCCGCATTGGGACTTTTCTGCTTATAGATCGGAGCTGTTATCCTGCTTTGACTGTCAGCAGGATGTGATGAGGAATATCAAGATGATCGTTCGATTCAGAAAGCAACTCTTCCACGGCCATCACTGCGAGGATCTGCTCCACCGGGGTTTCATTTCCTTACCATATTTACTACAACTTTGCAACCAAAAGCTCATATCAAGCGCATTCTCCACCGCATGTTCAGAAAAGGCCGTAGCAGATCCTAGGCTTCATTTGGAAAGGCTAGACACATGCACTTCCAGCCCCCTTGGTTGCTAAGATTTAGTCTTAAAACCTTGGTTTTTGCCCTTTAAAAATTACTTTATTTCTTTTGTGTGTTTCATATGACGGCCAGTAGAGAAAAGAACAACATAGATTTAAGGGGAAAGGGGAAGATTCAAGAGTGGACAAGGAGTCCAAGGGTTAGTGGAACAANATTTTTGATAGAAAAGGACACGGTTCATAGAGAGATAGTGACATTCAAGAGCATGGAGTAGCACTTAACAAACAAAGAGATAAGAGACTTTTTAAGAAAGGAGGTAGACTCCAAGGAAAACCCACATACATTATTGGATTGTCTTTTGATGTTATTTCATGCATTATTTGAGAACTTCTATGGTTTTTAGGAGGATATTATTTATTGTATGAAGATCTTTCACTGGTTTATAAAGGGTTAGATGCATTCACAACACATTTAATAATATCGACTC
>MU224113.1:2918773-2933574 GCA_018584345.1 Thuja plicata
TTTAATGTGAAAATGCATAAACATGTAAATAAATCTCTAGAGGAAAAATACATAAGGAGATTATAAGAAAATGAAAATGCAAAAAGGGATACAAAGAAGAATGTCTTATTATAAAAAATGTTGATGGAAAAAATAATCTAAATATATTCATAAGCATTAATCATGCTTATTTTATTTTAATATAATTGTTGTCAATTTAGGTATTTATATTAATTATAAAAGTTTTTTTATATGGTTGTTTGGTTTACATTCAAATTATCTCGAGTAGGTCTTAGCTAGGGAAGACATCATTAGATTTATCTTCATTAGTTTGCACATTAATAGGACGTTCAATAGCAAACTAGGATAAATGGCTAGGAGATTCACCTCTTTTGAAGTGATGTTTGAAAGAAATTGAGTCCTAGCAAGATGACTAAGACTAATTATGAACATTGTGACAATGAGTGTTTTGCTAGGAAGCATTAAAACCATAATGCCCACAACTATTCCAACTTCTACTGCATCGTCGCTCTCACATAGGGTTGATGTGGTCATGGACAAAGGGTCTAATTGATGATTATGCAACCAAGTAGTTAATTACACATATAATAAGAAACTTGATGACAAAGAAAATAATAATATATTTTTTAATTCAACATTATTACAAAAAATAGAAATTTCCACAACGTGCTTCTGACATGTTAAGCATCAACCATTTCATTACAAATAATCAAATTGTAAAAATAATGATATGACAATATAGGCTCATCCCAAACTATGCATCAATTATCTTCTTACTTTCTTCACCGTTTTTAAATGTTCCTCAAGTTTTTTTTATTTTATATATTGGCTTCTAGACTTATGAGTAATGTCTATTTGATGCAACTTGCCACAAATATCAATGCCTAATCAAATGTGAAATTGGCCAAACAAGTAAATGAGTCTTTTAGAATAAATTTAGTAGCAACGATACATCTTGATTCAATTCACATTGTATCTCTTTTGTGTCCAATGTACCTGGGAATGTGTTCCCCTATTGTGGAAATCTTTAGGAAGTTACCATAAGCACTAACAATGAAACTAAGTGTTATATGATAATTTCCAATCAGAAGGTCAAATACCTAATAATCTCTTTGTAGTGTTATATAATGTTGTAGTATGAATGTGTAATATATACTACCAACTATGAGGTGAGATGTAAGAATATAATAGAATATATAATATTTATGATAAATAGATTGTGAATGAGAACTTATAAGAAAATAAACAAAGTAAATACAAATATTTTGTTTGATGCAATAGTTTTCTTACACCCTAGGATTTTCCTACATTTGACACTCTAGGTAAGTTGTTTGTGAGAATAATTGTTGCAAATAAATCTTGCATGATAATATCACTATTTATTAGCCAATAGGATTTTCCTGTGAGGTCTCTCACGTACGGACGCTCCAAACACCTGTCTCATGATATAAACCACCAAAAATCAGGTGTTCAGCTGCAAAAGTGGGTTTTCTTGTTCGTAAACCATGTTCAGTGCTTGCAAAGTGGATCATGTAACTGTGTGCTACACATCTTATGAGAGTACATAGTTTTAGTATTCAAGTAAGGCAACAACTACCATACTGAATGCAAAGTACCTCCTCGATCAAGTGGTTGACTTCGGTTCCAGTCTCCGTGAGTGTTTACCTATGTTCTTCCTTAACCAAGTGGTTGGCTTCGACTGCGATCTCTGTGACTGTTTAAGGTCTCTGTATGTACACATTCACATTCATTTCCTCCTGGACTCTATTTTATACAAAGCAGGAGGAGTATTTTAATCTCATTTCATTTCCTGCCCTTTTGGGATATGCCATAAGCTGCAATGATATCTGTAGAACAATCACATGCTAGAAATCTCCATTGGGATTCAACCTTAGGCATGACACGACTCTTAACTTTGTCTTAACTTTGTGAGATTAGGACTATATAAGCCCATCACTTTACTCCTTGCAGATTTGAATGTTGAACATTTGAACTTTGAACCTAGGCAATCTAGACTTCAGAACTCCTGGTGTTGAACTTGCACCTTTGAACCTCTTGAACCTTGCTCTTTTAACCACAAATAGGTACGATGGTTCAAGTTCAATGTCTGCAACCCTGAACCTTTCAAACATGATTTTGAGTTGTTGAAATTATTGAACTTTGAACCTTGAACTTTTGTAAAGGTTAAATTTCAACAGCTCAACACTTTACTCCTTCCAGATTTGAATGTTGATCATTTGAACTTTGAACCTAGGCAATATGGACTTCTGAACTATTGGTGTTGAACCTACACCTTTGCACATGTTGAACCTTGAACTTTGAACCAAAAATAGGTACGATATTTCAAGTCCAATGTCTTCTACCCTGAACCTTTCAACCATGATTCCAAATTATGGATATTTACAAATCTACACTATTATACACTGCTTTATATAATGTAAAAATTCATTTAGAGTTTCTACTACAACACCTATCAGCGATTCCCTTGCACCTCCATTGGGTGCAAGTGCTAGTTATAGTCTCTTTGATATTTTTTTAAAAATAACTTCTTCTCATTAATAATGATAAAACTTCTATTTTTAAACATTTCCATATTGGAATAGAAACATGCAAGGTGAATTAGAAAAATAGATGTTAGAATTATACCTATTGAAATTTGATCATTATGGACCCAACTAATTAGTATCATATCAGGTCTCATCCACACTTACATACATACACTTGTTTAGGTTACTATCTTTTTTTTTTGTCTCATATCATAAGATCAAGACACTTGCCACAATCTTAGTTTATCTTAGATTTTCATTATTACATATTAGATACTAGTTTCAATTGTTCATATGATGAATTGTCTAACTTTCTTCAATTTTATGCTTCTCTCTTGTGTGGAATGCTATTTTATTCATAAGCGATCCTTGGGCTAGTATGAGGTTGATTGATAATGCTAACATGGTGTCAAAGCTCTAGTTTTGTAATTATGTTCTCTATTTTTTATATGGTTGATTGATAATGCTATCATGGTGTCAAAGTTCAAGTTTTCTAATATTATCTCTAAATTAATATATAATTTATATATCAGGAACCTATAATTGCGATATCAAAAAAATTTCAATCCACCATAAACAATGGTAATGACAATTATTCACACCCGATGACATCTTGAAAAATTTCAATTTCTTTCATTTATTGCCACATCGATATGGATATGTCTCTAAACTAGGTTCACCTACTTGAAAGTGAGAATGTGAGAATGAGATAATCAAGAATGATCACGCATTTGGATTGAGTGGTTGTAGTATTTATATTGATATATTATGTTATATATCACACATTGAGTGCTCATATGCTCTTTCCATGGGGGATTCACTAGCTAAGAAATTGAATTCATATTGGGGGTTTAATATCTTGAAAGGCCAAAATAATATATTCTAAATATAATAAGGATCTAGGGGTTTAATAAATTTGACATCATAATACAAATATTGTACGGTATTTTTTTATTTGAAAAATGTCAGAAGTAGCGGGAAAGAAAAAGTGAAAATAATTTGAGGTCATTCTGAAATTTGAAAACAATTTTAGCGAGAAGTGGCTAAGTAGAAAAGTGGAAGAAAACCTGCAACTTCAAGCCATTGTAAATATTTATAGTCAAAGAGGACCAATGAACAATACTTATGTAGGCATTCAGAAACAATCAGTAAACTAGGATGTCATACTCTTTGGTCTTAATAAGATTTTGTATTGCTTTCAAAAATATGGAATACTTTGATGGAAAGCGCCATTCCATATTTCAAAAAAATACCATACCATTGAAAGCATTATTCCATATTTCAAAACAATCTATAAACTAGGATGTCATACTCTCTAGTCTTAATCAGATTTGGTATTACTTTCAAAAATGATATTCACATTGTTATACACCAAATTTGCACCCTACTAAACTCGAGAGTCTAGTGATCTAGTATAACATGGGAATCACTTCCAGGTTGTGGGACCTTTTCTAATTGAAGTGAGACCTCCGGATTCTAGGTCGGTTCCTCTTGGGTAATCACCTATTTTGATTTTTGAAACTTGAAAGTAAACTTGGGGGAAAAAGGATAGAAGGGAAACTGAAAGACTGAAAGCAATAACTTAATCTATAAGGTGATGCACCGAAAATGACATGAATCATAACACAGTGACTAAGAATTAGCATGAAACTCCTGAATTAGGACAAGTACAACTTTCTGAATAGGCTTGCAAAAGTTTTTCATAGAGAGGTCTGAGATGAAATTATTCAAGGAAAGAAAATATTTCACAGAAATAGCTTCAAGGAGATAGACATAGACTATGACCTACAAACAAATATCCACTCCAGCAAATAGGCACTTAAATGAGATAAGATAACAAGGAATAAATAAAATTTATGAGATTATCCTTATCAATTATCCACAATAGTACACAAAGATGTAGAAAAGAAAGAGGACTCAAGATAACCCACAAGTTTCTTCAACACTCAGTCACTGTAATATGCTTCAGAGTGAATCCTAAACATATGAAAACCTGAGGGCAGGAAAAATGCCTCAGAAAGTCTTACATAAGCTTGAAAAAATGAGAATTACAGACATATGAAAAGTTTGAGGACAGGAAAATGGTCACAAAAAACATTTACACACATTATGAACCTTCTTACAAAAGATCAAAAAATAACTCATATACAACCTCCTCAACCACCAAGGCTTGAGAGTCAATTCACCATCAATATAGATCAGATCAGAGAAACTTAGGGTTAGAAAAGATATCCTTTAGAAAAGATCAGAAACCCTAAAATAGTAACCTCTGCACATTAATGCCTTTGAAAATATCTGGGACAATCAGATATATCTTGGAGACGCCTTCCAATATCATTAATTGGAGCAGATAGATCAACTCGATCCATCTACCTTCTTTTCAAATTGAAAACACCGCCACCGCCATGAAAGATCTGAGAAACAATTTGAATATTTGAATTTAAATGCAAACGGTCATAGGTGGTGCATAAATACTTAAATTGATGGCTTAGAACAAGACCTTTTCTCATTTTAAAATATTGTCGTCGATCTTCTCTTTAGTTACCTAGGTATCACAACCTAATCTGGACATGCATCACATCGTCGCATTTCCTTGAACATTATCTATCTATCATCTTTTCTTTAAGTCATAACGCCCACTATCAGATCGATCGTGACTTGCTTTACCTTTATCTTTACCTTTGGCGCTGACTTAAACTCTGACTTGCGATGTGGCAAGCTATCGCAATGGCTCAATATTTATCTGGCAATCATCTTTTCCCTAAGCCTTCACACCCATCGTCAGAACTTTTCTAACTTACGACACCTTTACTTCTTTCAAACCTGGGACCCATGATGTCAGAAACACCACATGTTGACCCAGTGTAATGGCTCAAAGGTTAATTTTTTCTCATCTTTCCTTTAAGTCATAACATGAGCCACACAATTAGAAGGAACCCATCTGATCTATACTTTATTCTCTCTGACTTTGGCTCGGCCCCGCCATGGAAATGTGGCACATTGGTGCGATGGCTCATACTATATCTATCGAGCATCTTGGTCTTAAGGCAAAATGATCACCGTTGGATCTATCTTGACTTGCCTTACCTTTATCTTCCCTTTTAACCCTCAGGATACATGACATCATTAGTTCCAGATGTCACCTTGGCATGATGACTCATGTGTTAACTGTCTATCATCTTAACCCTAAGGAAAAGCACCAACCAACGATCAAATATGACTTGATCGCAACTTAACTTCCCTTAGACTTCAAATAAAGGTGGCCCCACTGTCCACGTGTCACAATGTCGCAATGCCTTGAAGAATCTTTAAAGTTTGATCAGGTGATAAAGGCTTCGCGACGACTGTCTGATTGATTCCCCCTACAAGATGACATCACACTCCACTAAGAGCCTGGCCCGCTGTGGACACATGTCGACACATCCCATTGCCTCAATGAATCTTCAAGTTTGATCTCATTTTTGAACATAATGTAAACATAATAAGGAGCATTTGATCAAGATGTGCTAAAATAATTATGTTCACAAAACTAAGATCACATGAGTTATTTTAATAATTTTAAAAACACCCTCACAAAAGTAAGATCCTATTAGTTATACAATCTTCCTTGTTTTTTTCCACATTTGTTCAATGATATTGACTTAACTTTAAGACTAAACTTCTATTTATAATTAATTTATATTGGGCCCATTGATATTGTTTCCCAGCCACGTCTAGCCAAAATAAATACAAGTAGATACAAATGCTAAGGTTTTCTTTAAATGTCATTTAAGAGAAATAATACATGCACCATATGCTACCTTTATAATCCAACTCCTACTACATAGGACCATCCTATTTATTTCTCAATTTGAAATGGAGAGAAATTAAAAAGCAAGAAAATTTATGCGAATTCCTTATAGATTTCGACCAATGATCTGCTCCATGCCACTATCAATGTTTTTGCACAAAACATTACGGTAAACAAACTGAACGAATGAATGAATGAATCAAGGAATTTTAATGATGTCCACGAGACCAACATTCTAAGGGACTATGAGATAAAAAAATAATTTTCATGTTGAATCTTCTCATGTTAACTCTTCCATTTTTTATTTGAATTAAGAAACTTGTTATGTGCAATCTTGCCTCTTCAAAAATTTCATTCAGATTCTTCACCTTTAAGTTGTCTTCATATTGACAATGGATATCCGTGTATGCTACAGAATGTCATTTAGTTTCCACCATCCCTTTGTGATACAAAAATTATTGACAGCGGATATCCTTGTATGCTACACATTCTTTGATAAAATGTCATTTAGTTTCCACCACCCCTTTGCGATAAAATGGATCTTCAAGTTTGATCTCATTTTTGAACATAATGTGCCTCATTATGTTCACATGATTATTTTCGCACATCTCGATCCAAAAACCATCCTTATCTATGGTTTTTGGACCCTACAATGTCAACTTAGAACTGGAGGAGTAGTGGCTGTGTTGCATCGTCTAGGTATACCACTTAATTACATTGTGTCTCCAAAGAATTGTGACCATGATGCCTACATTTATGTTTCTCAGTTGTTGTGTCTCAGGACCCCTTATGACCCTTTACGACCCCTAAGAATACATCTTAGAGGTCTCAAAGTGGCATAAGGGGTCATAAGATGCTCCTAGGAGGGGCCAGATGAGCTTCCACCTTCACGTGGTTGGCCCTGTTAAGTAGAGAATGTTAAACTATTCTTGAAACAAAGAGAAGCTCAATATTTCAGGGTCCCAGGGACAAAAAACAATTGTTCATAGTCTTTTGTTCATGAAACTGTCAAAACCTGTTACGCTTCTGCAGCTCATCAACACTGGAGGTTTGAAGGAATCAATTATTTGGTCAATTATGAGAAGGTAAATAACAAGATAATATTATTGTATCTTTCGTTCCATTTATCCATTCATATTTTTTTCCTTCTCTTCATCTTTAGTAATATATTGGATACTGTGTATTGTACATAAAGGCAAGGCAGTGATTATTCTCGACGATTGGTAGGTATAAGTCTTCCAGGCCTTACCCAATAGCTAGGACTAAAGATAGAAGAGCTCAAGAGACCATAATAGTTCCGTCATTGGTCCATACGATTGAGGAAACATTTTACCTTTTGTTAGTTCATCAAATGCGGTGATCTGAAAGAATTTAATAGGTAATATTTGAATGTATAACATACATTATTTTAGTTTGACGCTACACGAATTTATCTATTTTCCACACTTGTCGACTGCGGAGATAATGATAAATAAGCATCCCCACCCGTGGCCTGAGTAATACAGGCTATGGGAGGAGATTCTTCATTATCATTGTCCTTGTAGTCGACAAGTGTGCGAAGTAGATAAATTTGTGTAATGTCAACTTAAATAATATATGCTATCATGAAAATATTCTATTAAATTCTTTCAAATCCCCGTATTTGATGAGCTAATGAAAGGTAAACCATTTTGTTAGTAATATGGACTAAAGATGGAGACCAACTATAATGGTCTCTTGAGCTTTGTTATCTTTAGTGTGCATGTCCATCAATTTTTGGACGCCCCTGACAACTATTTCGACGACGATGCTATACTAATGACGGGGTTACCGTCGGAAATATCTCAATAAAACCATCGGTAAATCCACATTTTCAATGCCGAGGTTCAATGGTGATGCTATACTAATGACGGGTTGACCATCAGAAATATCTCCGGACAACCGTCGGGAAATCTACATTTGTGATGCCTAGGTTCGACGACAATGCTATACTAATGACGGGTTACCGTAAAAAATGTCTCCAGACAAACTTTGGGAAATCTACATTTTTTATGCCAGGGTTTGACAACGATGCTATACTAATGACATGATTACCGTCAGAAATGTCTCTGGATAGTCGTCAGGAAATCTACATTTTCAATGCCAAGGTTCCATGGTGATGCTATACTAACGACAGGGTTACATCAGAAATGTCTCTGGATAATCATCAAGAAATCTACATTTTAATGCCCGGGTTCAACAACGATGCTATACTATCGATGAGGTTATCATCGGAAATGTCTCTGGACAACCCTTAGGAAATCTACATTTTCGACACCAAGGTTCGACGGTGATGGTATACTAACGACGAGGTTACCGTCAGAAATGTCTTTGGACAACCGACAGGAAATCTACATTTTTTATGCTTGGGCTCGATGGTGATGCTATACTAACGATGGGGTTACAGTCAAAAATGTCACTAGACAACTGTCGGAAAATCTACATTTTTGACGCAAGGTTTCGACGATGATGCTATACTAACGATGAGGTTACTGTCAGAAATGTCATTGGATAACCGTCAGGGATGCTATAATTTTGACAGGGGTAGCATCACAAATGTTATTATAAATTGTGTATTTGTGTGGTTATTTTCGATGATTATGGTTGTCGGAATGGCAACGGTTACTATCTTTGTAGCAATTTGTGACGATATAACTTTGACGACGACTTCTATCCAATAGCCAACAAATAGGCGTTGAATATTTGATAGATAGTCGTCAGAATGAGGCCTCAAATGTACTAGTGTGTTAATGCAACTACTAATACATCCCACCCATCTCTCATTGAAACCAAACTTCCATAGAGTCTGCAAGAGAAAACCACGGTTTACCTCATCATAAGCTCTCCTAATGTCATGTTTGACCATCATTTGTTCTGTTCTGGCCACCTTAATAGAGTGGGTTGCTTCATGGGCATAAATTATACCCTTGACATTAGATCTATTTAGACAAAAGCCACTCTGCTCCTCTGAAATAATCAACCTCAGAACCAATTTTAGTCTATTTACTTTAACCTTTAAAATGATTTTATACACAATATTACACAAAGAAATTGGGCAGAAATCATCTAAGGTACTTACTTCATCCCGTTTTGGAATTAGGGCAATAAAAGTATTATTAAACTCCTTCAAAAATAAAACCACAACTCCTAGACTCTTCCACCACTTCATAGAAATCATCAACAAAAACTTCCTACAATTGTTGGAAGAAAATGGTTGGGAAACCATTCAGGCCAGGGGCCTTATCACCACCCAAAGGAAAGAGTGCCTTCCTAACCTCCTCCAACTTAACTGGTTGCATATACATCTGATTTTGGGCCTCCAAGACACAATTTGGAATAACATTCCAAATATCCTGATCATCATCCAGGGTCTGATTTTCCCCATTATCAGACCAACTAAAGAATTTGACCGCTTCATTATTGATATCACCAAGGTCACACAACATATTACCCAGATGATCAGTATAATTGAAAAGATTTTTTTACGCAACCTCCTTGCCTTATCAAAATTATGAAATTTTTTTGTATTACGATCTCTTTTCATTAGCCACGTCTCACAAGATTTCTGATGCCAATAGATCTCCGCCTAGCTAGGACCTCATCATACTCTGCATTTAAAGCCTTCTAGAGAAAATCATGCTCCATCATCCCATCATCAATGATTTTGGAATGAAGAAGACCCAAAGCCTCTTATAGCTTGAACTTTTCAACAAAGATGTTCTTAAATGATTCCTTATTCCATCTCTTCAGGCATTCCTTAAGGAATTTTAATTTCTTAAAGAAAGTAAAGGGTTTGTTACTCGTTCTATGAGGAGCCATATTCCACCAATTAGCCACTAGGTCTTTAAAATATCCTTCAGTCGTAAGCCACATTTCATCAAAATTGAAGGGACACCTCAGAGGAGCATCTTCAATCTGAACACTGATATTGATAGAGTAATGATCCAAACTTGTAATAGGAAGGATTTCCGCTTCACAAATCCATTGCGCCTCACACCAATCCCTAGCCAAAAAGAAATTGTCAATCTTACTAGCAATATTTGAGAAGCCATGCCTCTTGCTAGTCCAAGTGAAGTCTCCTTTCTTGAAATTAATCTTTATCAACCCATTATTGAAGGCATTATATTTTTCCATTAGTATACACAAGGAAAAACATGATATGCACCATCGGTTGTCACTACATCGACAGACAGGGCACATCAGTACCTGACGCCAAGGTAAATGGAACCCTACGAGTAACATTAGTGCAACCTAATGAAACAACAAAGAGAGGAACCCGACAGACAAAGGGAACCCGACAAATAGTTCATCAAAGGAACGCCGACAGACTTTTCAACTCAACCCGACGACCAAGAATCGACAGTCAGTTACATCCCGCAAAAAGTGGATCTGATTTTCCACGTCAGATAAATCACTGGAGTTGTATTTATAGCTTCCTGATTTACTTTTAAATCCATTATGTGCAGAGGAAGAAATGTATTTAATATTGTTTTAATTAGTTTTACTGATTTAAAACATGCAAACTAAAGATCAAGGTCAAGTTGTAAACCTTGCATCTAAGAGTTAACGTTGTAATGTGTGATTCTAGAATAGGTCAAAGAATTGTATAAATATATGCTCAACCTATTGTAAATAGTAGTTGTTCAATAAAGATAGTAGCCATAGAGAGTATCTAGAGACCAGACAAGAGAATTCATGCAGAAGGACATAAGAGAATCAATCAGTTTAAAGAACAAGAACACAGGCTACCGACAAGCAGAGAAAAGGTATTCATCAATCACTTAAGGTGATATTATTATTCTGAGAGCTTTAATAGATTTGTAATTAGCAATTGTAGATTGCATACAGTCAGGTCAACATTTGTACTCATTCTAACAAGTGTAGTACGCATATGAAATCCTTTCAAGAAAGGTGGACTTAACAATCTTATTATAAATCTCATAACTGAGTGCACACTTAAATTAGTGTTGCTAAAGCTCTTAACAAAGTAGATCTTAACAGGACTCCACTTTAATACTCCTAACAGGGTAGATCATCAAAAGTGATCAAATTGTAAGCCTTAACCGGCTCCCTTCCATTCTGCAGATAGTGAATTTTTGTGGGTGTCATCCCCACCATAGTTTTTACTTCCTAACAGGAGTTTTCTGTGATACCATATCTTTTGTTATGCATTTATTACTTTCATGAATGTTTCTATGAATGTTGCAAACTATTAAAGATTATGAATGAACAGTACATGCATAAGAAATAACAACAGTAACCATCGGTAATGCACTAATGAATGATTGCTAATGATGATTTGTAAAAGGTGTTTAAAGTTTTAGAGGTATTGATTCACCCCTCCCCTCTCAGTACTACTCCCCATTAATTCCAACAATTGGTGTTAGAGCCAAGTCTCTTATTGGAAATCTTCAAGGCTTAAGAGAAAAGACCAGACAATGGAGAAGTACAAACTTGATAAGAATATTGAGAACAAAAATCTTAAGATACAAATGTTCTATGAACAGTATAAAGAAGCTAGAATCAAGATGAGAGAGCTGTTGAATGAGAGGAAAGGTATGGCTACACGGAACAATGAAAAAGATTATCAAGAAGAAGAGATTCCAGATTTCTTTGAATCTTTAGGATCAAATGCAAGTAATACTTTAGATACATCAGAAGAAAACATCACAAACCTAAAGCAGATCAATCAACATTTGACAGAGCAAATAAAGATGCTGCAAATCGGTCAAGAGAGCTAGATAGCAAGAATGATTGATGTGATGAGTTTTGCTAGACAAGATGAAACAAAAAGAACACTTGCTATTGATGATAGAAAGAAGATCACATAAAAGATACAAGAGAAGGATTTGGAAATTAAAAGACATGCTGAGCATCACCATGATCTCACAAATCAGATTATTCTTATGTGTCAAGAAGCAAACAGAATAAATGTGGAACTCATTGAGAGAATACAGATTATCAGTGAACTAAGAGAAGAAAATGAAAAACTAAAGCATGAGGTTAGAATTCAGCAACAACATAATGAAGTTATTAGAAAGGCTGAAGAAAGCAATAAGAGAATGGATGATTTTATTGAAGGACAACGAAGAGTCAACAGCAACAACATTTTAGGCTTTACTGAAAATGGAGAATCATCAAATCAAGCCAATCCAAAGAATGTCTACAAAAATCTAAGACCAAGAAAGATGACATGCAAGCACTGTGGAAAGCAAGGGAGCAGATCAAATGTATACCAAGGTAAAATGAGAGGTATTCCTAAATCTACATCTACATTCATAGGATTTTGTTATAAGTGTAACAAGAAAGCACATAAGGATTATGAATGCAAGACTAAGATAGAACAGCCAAAGAAGGAAACCTACATGGAAAAATATTGTCCTACCTACAAGATGAATGGGCACACATCTGAAGAATGTTGGAAAAATAAAAGGAAAGCATGGAAGCCTAAAGGAAAAGAAACTCCTTATCAACCAAAGAGAATCGTTAATCAATATGTATGGGATTACAATACTTGGAAAAGTTGTACAACATGTGGTAGATGTGGTCACATTGCTGCAAACTACATGAGAGCATGGACCAAAAGTTCTAGAGGCTGGTCAAACCCTGAAATGGCATGCTTACACTGTCATAAAGTTGGTCACCTCAAGAAGATTGCAAAGAACGATTGACAGAGACAAGCACATCCCAATGGAAACTCCATTGAATATATCTCGAGGGCTAGAGACAAAATGTGGATAAAATCTTCAAGCAATGATGAAGCTGGGCCAAGAAATGCAAATGGTGACACCCCATCCAATGGATCTAGTGACATCACCACCCCCACTTAAGCTGAACAAGTAAGTATGGAACTACACTATACCAAGTCATATTTTGCATTAGTTCCATTATACAAATTGATAGATAGTCAAAATCTGCATAATAAAGATGCATATTATGTTACTTGTTCCAACTCTGAGAAAACAACCTTGTCAGTATACACAACGAAAATCATCAGTGAACATAATGGATGAGCTATCTACACTTACCGAAAATTTTTGGTCAACACATAAAATGGCTAAGTTACCAATGTAACCTGACACCCGCTGGTAAGAAGGCAAAGTCACAGAGTTGTCATGACAAAATACCGATATCCGTCAGTAAGAGAAAAATGGTCAACAACTGTCCTAAGCATCATTGCAACACCGACAATGATTTTGAAATTCTTCCTGAAGGACTCCGTCTTTATGACCCAATGAGTCGTTGAAGCATTTATTGCTGACTTAGGGCAAAAGCCTATAAATAGTCGATGGGAGCACTTCATTTTACACCCGCGATTTGAAGAGAAAGCAGAGTGAAAAGCAGAGCGATTGAAGAGCAGAAGTAGAAGTGTCCTCGACTCCATTCAACACACAACAACTAGGTCATTAACCATTATCACGGATCGAAGTACCAAGGGCACAAAAAGAACTTTCTCATTATTTTCAAGAAAGCCCTAATTTCAAGAAAGCCCTAAAAACTTGAAAAATAATGGCAAACACATCAAGAACAGCTAAGATCAAAAGTGATAAAAGGAATGTGGCTAAGTTGATTAAGAATAGCACATGTGCAGAGCCCAAGTATAAGATCTGCCCAGAAATTGCATCGAAACCCGATGAAACCAGTGCGTTTTCAAAAATCCCACCTAGGGTTTTGCTCATAGAAGACGTTAGGTCTTATATTCACTGCAAAATTTCTGAGATAGGTGATCTTGAGATGGATAAAGCTTATATGAAGCTTTGTGATGCCGAAGGAAACCTGAAGGAATAACACAAACACTTGGAAGTCAAAGGGTTAACTAATGCCCTACATTTCCCGAGGGAATTCAAGACTAACTGGATTAAGTTAGTACTTAGCAGGTTGCATGACCAAAAGTTGTGGTTAGATAAACCCAAACAAATCACCAAGGATGTCCTTCATGCTGTCACTGGTTATCCAATAACCGACAAGCCTAGGGCACATAAGAATCCATCCAGGAAAGAAGTTGAAAAACTCACAAAAGATGAATGGGACAACAAAGGTCTCAAAGTAAACACAATCACTGACGAAGAACTGAAATTTGGTGCATGTGTAATTGGGTATAATATTTTTCAAGCAAGCAGATTGAACAACATATCTGCAACATCAGTAAGCACAGCTTACAAGATAGTGACCAAAGAAATTTAGATGGATCTATGTGAGATCCTGTTAAAACAACTTGATGAGAACATGATCACAATCAGGTCTACAAAGACCAACACATGTAAGTTTGGCTTACTTATCATGTGTATCTTCTTCTATTTTCAAGAATACTTTCCTTCAGTAGGAAAAGTAAAATGGGACACTACCAAACCAGTAACACAACAGATTAGTGAATTGATTAAGTCACTAGGGGACAATTTTGAATCTGTTATGTCTGCATACTTCCTTGAGTTCAAGGAAAAGATGAT